>JABFPT010001739.1:0-20415 GCA_022817245.1 Nixonia krombeini
GGATGCGTCCGGCAGGGGACATGCGGTAGTGGATGAAGCTGGGAGGCACACAGACGCCGAGTGAGTAGACTGTAGGCAGTTGAGGACGGGCCGTGTGTCGCGGATAATACACGAGGGCACACCAGTGAATGTTGCTACCGTGTTGTCGGTAAACAGTGTTTTCTGTTTTTTTTGTTTTTACACTAGGACGCTGATGGATAGATCTTGGTGCCCGGAATAAGTTGTTGTCTCGCTTATTTAAAAATCCCGAAATAGAGGCGAGTCGTAGGGCGAAAACTATGAAATTCGATAGATGACTCCCCCACCCCATTCAATTTTCTATTTTTTCCCCAATATCTCTGCCCCTAATTCATAGGGAGGTCAACACAGGGATATATCTGTTGATGTATAACTCAAAACTAATAGCTGAACTTTATTTTTCGAAAAAAATTGTAAGGGCAACTTTTCCACATTTTTCCACAAAAAGTTTCTTGAAGTTTTTTCTTCCGTGTTTCACACTACCTGATGTCGACTTCTGTAGGAATTACGAATACGTATCTCATTTGCAGCAATTTCGCTTGTAAGTGTACACTGTCTTGCCGCACATTTTTTGTGCGGTAATTGGAAAAATTATAAATACTGAAAGAGTTCTGAAAGCTTCCCTCCTGAAAATTTCCAATATCAGTTAAACAGAAAAAATTGAACCGATTTTTGTGGTCTCATTTTTCAACTCTGATGCTCCTTGCTTTGGAAAATTCGCTACGACTCTTTCTAAAACTCGTCGAGAGTTCTAGAACGATTGCAAACTTACCCAGAACTAATATAATTATTTTTTTGATTTTGGAAAAAGCGGTGCCAACTTCACACTGGTGGCATGGTATGCTACGGCAGTACGACGCGCTTTCTACGCGCGAAGAATTTTTTCCCTCTTTCCACCCCCTTCTTCCCTTCCTTCTCCAACCTTCTCACGACTTCATTCCACAACCCTCTAGCTCGCACGAGTCCGCGCGCCCTCCGCCGGCCACACTATCGAACGTGGCTGTTATCGATCGCGCGTCACACACGGAAAAAGCTTGAAAAGAAATGGTCGCGGGAGGTGTGCGTAGCTTGTGATAAGGCGCGATCACTGCGTCACTTCGATCCGAACGTACGCCGCGCTGGGCCGTTTCAGTTGTCCAGCGAACAATCTTTCGGGTTGGCGTGTCATTTACACCGAGGAATCAGCTTATATTTAGGAATGAATTCGACACTAGGCTCGTTTGTTCTGTTGTCATTGCTATTACACTTTCAGTGCCTAAAGATTTTCCAATAGTTTCTCGGTCCCCCAAACAGTTTTTGGATTCTCGAAATTTAAGGGTAACATTGTAATAATAAGTACCTACTATTTCACGTACTTTATGCGCTAGACGTGTTATACGCAGAATATTTCGATACGCCGCGTAAATGTAGATAAGGGATCATCGAAACGTCATCAACGTGGAAGCGATAAAAGACAGTTCTCACACCGACTCAGAGATCGTCCTACCAAGCCGATTTTTGCCAGGTATCGCGTCAACTTCCGCTCGTCCGTTGACCCCGGCCTGGCAGCGAAATTGCGCGCACTTGCGTCTTAATGTTAGCGTTTCGGGATGAGGTCACGTTATTCGCTGCCTCGTTCCTTTCGCTACTTTGCGTCTCATTCTCCATCTCGCATTTACTTTTTTTAACCGGGGGAAATGAGCTATGTAATACTCAATACACCAACATTGTTTCAAATCGACAGATCGTTCTCAGTCTTGTTCATCAGTACACCCGAAATGACGTTTGTATTCATGTTTGTAATAGCTCTGTAGTTCTATTACTATACACGTGCGCGCACCTACATCGTGCACATCTGTAAACATTCAAGTACATGTGTTTAACGAAAAAGAACGTAATGTAACACGCAAACGCATACTACGCGTCGTCATTAATTGGTGGTGTGCGAATTGACGCATCATAGTTTCTGACACATTTACCCAATCGATCTTATCGATCGGTCATTCAAGATGCAATTAATACGACATGGGCGATATTCCACTATTTAACATGCACCGGCGAAGCCCGAAGATGATAATCAGTCAAGTGGTAATTTATTGCAACGCGCCTGATCAGTGATGTTGCCGCATTACGTGTTTATTTGCTGTACATCGCACCCACACAACGACGGTGATCATATTATCGTAGTTTTACATCCGTTATGCCGACGTTTTACAACCCGTTCAATATTTGGCAAAAGTTGTCTATCCACAGTTTTACAATTCAATCAGTCTGTAAATTCACATCCACACAATCTGGATTTTGTAACTTACGAAACAAAATGACATTGAATGAAGTGTAAATTCGTTTACCGCTTACCTAACGTTTTTTCTCTTTTTCTCAGTGACAGTAAAAAAGTAACCGGCGCGGCGTGTACGGTAAAGCATATCATAAGAGGGAGCAAAGCAAGGTGTTTAGACTGAGGAAGGAAGGTGGGAAGGGAGGGAAGGAGGGATGGAAGGGGGGAGGGTAAGGAATGAGAGAGCAAAGTTGAAGCGCGGAATGGGGTGTGAAAGAGGACAAGAAGTGTGCGTGTGTGTTTATACGTGTGCGCTTATGCGTGTGTGCGTGTAGCTGTGTAAGGAAGAAGTGAGGGGCCGTATAAAAAAAAGACTAAATCTGATGCTCGAGGGTGGCTTCGGTTAGCGAGGGTGCTGATCGGGTTAACCAGAATCGCTAGACGGTAAGAGGAGGTAAAAGGAGGTGAAAGGAGGCCAAAGGAAGAAAAAGGAGGAGCTTGTAACGACGGCGTCGCTGGAGGGAGTTTGGCGGTTGCGCGCGCATCCCGCGTGTCCGGTGCTTTATGAATGCACGCGAACCGTACGACGCGAGTACAACGGGTACGGTTGGCGTGCATTCACGTACTGGTGCACATAACCTATATATACAAGAGCGTAGTAATCACGCTACAACTCCACGGCAGAACGCTCCGCCACGCGGTACTCAAATTCCCCTCGCCGACGCTCGTCCCACCGCATCTCGATCGAGTGATTCTCAAACAGGCGCTCGCTACCCCGAGAAATCGATCATTCTTTACTCACACCCGCCACTCCGTCCTTGCCAGTAGTACACAAATGGATACCTACACTTTTTTATTCTTCCGTTCCTCCGACCTACGATTATTATTTTACGTAAATGAGGTTACGTGATTTACTTCTCGACAAAAAGGTATCAAGGAAGAATGGCGAGATGCGTTTCCAATCCTCGGTTGCGATTTTGATACATTTTCTAAATTTCGTGACATGACTTAAACATTCATCATACATACAGCATGCGTAGAATTTTTTCTGGAAACAACCATTTTTTTTTATCAAAGACCATCTCGTAAAATGACACGCTATGCTTTTTTTGCCATATGTCGTCAATGAAGCAAGACAAAAGAGAAGAAAGAAAGAAAGCTCGTCCTACCGCAACGAGTCGCTTCTCATACCTCTTCTCTCGCACCTTGCAAAGACTGGCTGTGTGCACTAATAATTGTGTTCGCTGGAATTTTTCTCCGGTTCATTCACCGGTGCAGGTCCGATGCGTCGGTCTGTTACTATACTGTACACGAGAGCTCGGTCATTACCGTGCAGTGGCTTTTTTTTTATCAGGATAAACGGAACCTCGTTTAAAGACGACTGGGACGAAGTTGCGTACGAAGAAAAGTCGCATCTCGCGTCGTTTTCCATTCCTTCAAGAGCATACCACGCGGTTTCCCCTCCTCATCCTCCTCCTCTACCACCACGGCCGCCATCACCTTCGTTCGCTTTTTTATTTCACGGCCAAATTAATTACCGTGTTACGTTGATCGGGAAACCTTGACAAAATACAATAGTTTTTCCAATCGCGTGAACAAATTTAGTTGGTCCAATATCTTACCATTTGATTAAAACTCGTTTAATTCTTTGCGACACGGAAATTAATGATGCTCTTTTTTCTGTTTCAGGTAAGTTCATTTTTTTGTTACACTTCCGACCTCGATGGTAAGTAATGCAACAATCTTGAATCCTTTTGACATGCGCGACTATGAATAATATTTGACGTTGTATGCGATATTCACGGATAGACGTAATAGATAAGAGGACGTGACGAGGAGGATCGCGTCAGTCACGATGTGACTGCGGAAGCGCGTGACGAGAAGCCACGAAGCCATGAAGCGGACAGGTGCACCCCACTGCTAAACCACCGTCCAGAACACTTTTTACGTTATGGAGGAGGAAGGGATCGCATTGACACATTCAAGCGCCTTGTTCACTTCTTCTTTGACTATCTTCGTAACAAAAATCGTAACATCTTTAATTACCTTCGTACACGGATCCATTCGCAGCGTACCTCAACGGTTGAATGTAATAAACAAATTCTTACGCGCAGTTGCAAGATGTACGAGTGTGTTTGCCAACAAGCGAGCAATGGTTTGTCGAGGAAAGGACGCAAAGACTCTGCGGAATTTCTCGCAAACAACCTTCCGTCACATGCGGCTGGTTTTGCGGAATCAGGGTTTCGAGAAATGTCGACGAGCTTCCGCTTCACAATCTTCATATCCCTTCAGCTGGAGGCAAGCTCACTCTCGTATGGAATATCGAAAGTAACACTGCTTTTCGCGACGTTCGAATCGCAGTCCTCCGTCATTTTCCATTTTTCTCACATAGTAGTGGACTCGTTTCCGGTAAACAGATGCGTTATTCACTGTACACGAATCTTACGTTTTTCGACCTGCCTTTTTTAGGGTGAAAAGTGTACTACTAAGCATACATGGTACCATTTTGATGTAATAAAATCGGTATGACGTTTTCTATGTGATATCAGACATACTCGTTGATGTGTTGATGTCATTCATTTTTAAAAAACGAAGCAAACTTGTATCATTGCAAATTTCTCCAGTTCCCATACTCAGAGATTGTTCAATGCATGGGATATTTAAAATGTTGGTCTACGCGAACGGATAGCACTGATACAGTCATAGGAGCGTAGTAGCAGTGCAAACCACATGTGTCGTAATATGCATCTTTCGCTACCACTATGCGACCTTTCTTTTTATTCTTCCTCTTTGCGCCGTATGCGATATATGATAGAATGACGTTTCACTTGCGGACTTCGTAAATATGTAGTTGCATTTTTTCAAATTCCACTTTCACGCAAGCGGTATGTCAGCGTAGCGTACGGACTCCGAGTCCATTCACCGGTTAGCGCTTTACTTTCCAAGTAGTTTCTATACATTCCGGTGCAGCGACCGAAAGGGGTGAAACGTCGGTGGGGAAGGGTCGCGCGAGCAGGCGGGGTGGTTCGGAGAGTGGGGAAAGGACGACGGGTGAGGAGGACTGTTTCGGTAGCCAGGCTTCACAGACAAACGGGAGGGAGCGAGAGGGGAGATGGGTGGAGTGGAATGAGAAGCAGAGGAAGAGGAGGAATTTCCTGTTGCAAGCATCTTCGGATGCATCTGCCGGCGGCGGCGGCGGCGGCGGCAGCGGTGGTAGCGGGTTCTTAACCCCTTCGTGTTGCCGGTTCTTCTCTCTCTCGGCTCTTCCTTTTTCCTTCCTTCCACAACTTGCTAGGAAACCGCTACGTGGCGTCGTACGGTGCAGCATATTGCGCTATGCCATCGATAATCGAAACACGACACGTGACAGTCCAATGACACGTATCGTGTTTGCGACTCTCAGTACGTTGCGCGTCATCCGGCGTGTCCAACAAACTGTCTCAAAACGTCTCGCAATTGTCTAGACTTAATTGCATAGGCGTACGCAAAGTGTAAGGCGCATGCTTTTCAATTGTGTTGCGCAATTATTCCGTTAATTTGTCCTTGACACATTGAAGTGCGTTACCGGTGGTGACATTATCATTATCATTGCGATCGACAGGTGACGACAACAGCGGCGATTATGCTGATTCCCATGAACGCCGGAAAGAACTTGGCAGCAGTCCGCGGTCGCAACAGACTCGATGCGCACCGTATTAATAGCGGCAAACCTCGAGAGGAATCGCCAACGAGCATTGTCTCGAATGACGTGGTCGTGCTCAAACGATCGTCCACTTGTGCGCATACTTTCACGTCTACTCGTCTCGTCTCGTCTTGTCTTCTTTCCTCTCTTCTTCTCTCCTCTACTCTCCTTTCTCTTTCTCCCTCTCTCTCTCTCCCGTCTGTGCGCGACTATACGGATTCAAGGTGCTCGCGCGCACATGTTCAGAAAACTATCATGACAAACGAGCCGCGATAAATAGCTTTCAACGATCAACACATTCTAATGAAATAATTTGTTTAATCGATCAAATTAGTCCAGCTTTTAATTGTAGCGACAAAACTGTTTACCCGCATTTCGTATACTGTCGTATTGTCTAGACCGCACTATCCACGCTGCTAAAAATGTAAAAAGATTTTTGTACTGTTGCGAGATGCAATACATGCAGCGAGCTAATGTGCAGTCGATGAGAGGAATTTCTATGATGAAACAGATACGTGGAGAGAACTTCCCCGGACCGAGCCAGCCATAATACACTGAGGCCGAGCAAGGCTCTTGAAATGCGATCATGCAATGTAGGAAACGTACTATCGCGGATTATCGTGTTTCATGGGTTCTCGCCCATGATCATGAGCGAGGTCTTCGGATGATCGGGAACGGCACGCCACTGGTCTCAATAAACTTTGCGGCGTGCCTCTTTGCGAGGCTGACGAACGGGACACGCCACGGACAAGGTCCGTCGTTTACGTGCAATGCCCGTGACACGCGTGTGGACGTATGTGTGCGTCTGCACACGTAGGCATGCACGCACGCACGCGCGTACGCACGCATGCACGCACGCATTCACTCACTCATTCCCCCGTCACACACGGACATGCGCGCGCTAGAGGGAGAAGAAGAGAGAAAGAGAGCGCAGTCTCCACTTTGTTTCACCCTATCGTTCTCGCTTGCAGATTTGTCTCTCTTCCTCCCCCCCTCCCTACCTTCCTTCACCTTTCTCTCTTTTCTCCTTCCGTCCTTCTCTCCAAGTTCCTCGTTCAAGTGCGCGTGCGCGCTCGTACACATTCAATCAGTCGCTTGGTTCACACGCGCGGTAGAGCAATGGAATGCAGGAGCGTTTGTGGCCGAGAAACCGTTAATGAATCTCGCTGCTTGAGAATCGCTAGCCACCGAGATTACTCGGTCGGTGGAAACACGTCTTTCCATCCACGTTCGGCGATTTTTTTTCTGTTATTTCTGTCGATTAATTTCTACGTTCGCTTTATTTTTATTCATTCAAAACATCGTTTCGCAAGCTTCGGCATTCGTCGATATTTTGTTGTTGTAATGCAAGAAGTGCTTATAGTGGTACAAAGTCGTTCATGCGTATTGTTAAGTTGCTTTATTTCGCATTGCGCCTAGTACGCTTTACATCACAGAGCATTAAAAATAGAAATAACGTTTGTTTCCAAATGTTGTGTCTGGAGTACTCGATGTGTGTAAAGAACTGAGAATGTCAGCGCTTGACAGTATTCGCTAATCGACAGCGCTGTTGTTACAATGAATAAAAACTGATCAGACATCGCGTCGTTAATCGTAATTGTTAACTGGTTGCTTTGGCATTTACGCATTGACGATGGCGGTGCTGAAACGTAGGAAAAGAAAGGGAAGGAAGTGGAGGGAAAGAGGATTTATGTAACGAAATGGAATAGTAGGATACGTGCAAACTGCGATCTTTCTTTTGGCGATTTGTCCGCGAGGGCACAAGTATTCGTACCACTTTTCGCCACTGTGTATGCGCAAGTAATCTGTGCACGACCGCGGCACGAGTTTTTCTTATGACGTCACACTGAACGTTTCGAACGATTCTCTATTAATTCGATCGATTCTATTGCGTTGCCAGAAACGGGGTGCAAGGAGGTAACATTTCTAAGGGAAACCTTTTATTTTAACGGAGCATATCATGCTCCTTTGCAGATTATTCGCATTTCATTTTAGTAGAACTACTCAATGATTCGAACTGTAACTCGTCGAAGTGAGACAATTCTGCCAAAGTGTCAACGTTCGCTATTCGGACATTCCGACAATATGATTCAAAAGTTTTCCAAAAGTACACTGTTCTCACGTCATACTTTGAAACGTTTTACCATCCAATTCACACAGTACGTCAAGAGTCGTTCTGTTCCCCCTCGCGCGTAAACGTCTCGACTGTGGAATGTCTCTCGCTATCCCACGCGAGTGTCGGGGAAATTCCACTTGCGCGAGAAGCGCGAGGTTTGCGAGTAAACAAGGAAAAAGAAGACCAGCCGAGAAGACGAAAACGAAGACGAAGAAGAAGAAAAATATACACAGAGAGGGAGAGAGAGAGAGGGAGGGAGGATTATTTGGGCGAGCGTGCGGACTGGGGAGGGAGGAGTGCAGTGCGTTTTCTGAATACGTCCCGTGCGTGCGTACGCGATTGATGATAAAATGAACGAGGGAAATGGAGGGAGGCGGAACGGTTAATTGCATAAAGGAATGAAAAATGGAAGAAGGAATTTCATAGACTGTTTCGGGAGCCGGGGAAAAGCAAAGGCACGCTTCCGAGAAGTAACGGGTCTGATCTCCGTCCCCGCGTCTTGTAGGCTCCGCGTTCCGCCGTCCACCTCTACAGAGGTCCGCTCAAACAGCGCGCACGCGCGCGCGCGCCCTCCGCTGCGCACTGGTCTCGCCGCGCAGGCTGCTTCGTGACGCTGAGAGCGCTCCCCGCCAGCTACCTCCCTCAGTCCGCGACGGTTTGCGCGTTCGTGCACTCGTGTGCGTGTATCGCCTTGCCCGTTTTACCCCGCCGTTACGGAAATGCGAGCATCTTTTGGCGCCGAAACTGTTAGTGTGTGAGCGTGTAGATGCGCGATCTCGCTCGCTCGCTCGCTCACTCGCTCGCTATCTCCGCGAAGGAACTGCACAAAACGGCGATGGCGCGGTGTAGCCGTAATGAAGAAGTACACGTGCCACGAGGGGGTCGCACCACGATGGGCGGAAACGACGCGTACTTCGAACCGGGATGAAAGCGGAGTGTTGTGCGGTCAATGTGCGCCGCGTTGCGTCGCCAAGGTATGAGTGAGCGTGCGAGTAACGATAATTTTCAAGCGTGGCGAAACAGCGTCGTACGTGTCGGTGAGGAGAAGTCGAGGAGCAGGATGAAAAGTTTGGAAAAGAGGAGGACGACAGCAAAGATATTCTCGTAGAGTGGTCACGCTACGCCAGAAGTCGACTATGGTAATACTACAGAGGCTTCCGGCCCGCCGCAGGAAGCGAGCACGTGTGTCTGGCTGTATATATGTTCCCATAACGACGTTGCCGCCGCTGTTGCTGCTATTGTTGCTGCTGCTGCTGCTGCTGCTGATACTCTTGCTACTACTGCTTCTGCTTACGAATGACGTGCGTTCCGAGAAATGACGACCCTCGTGCTCGCCCGCTCGTGAACCATAAACGGACGTTTTCTCTCCGCCGGTTGTTGTTTGTGACTCCCGCTCGTTCTTTTTGCGCCATTGAACGAAAACGACACGCGCTTGCAAGCGTGTGCAGAATCATCGATGGATTCCCGGATATGACGGATTTCTCTTGTCCGATGCACAAAGTACGTAGACAAACGCAGCTTTCCTTTCCTTCCTATTTCAGTGGATCCACGGCCGGGAGAGATTTCACTTCTCTGATTCCAGTTTCCCGACGAAATCCTGATAACATTTCTACCGCCAATACCGCTATTGATTTATTTCTTAATTTATCAGATTGTTCTTCCTTTCTTGGTCGGCGTGCGCAATTTTACGACGAATTGCGTAAGTTTCGTAGACTCGTGGATGAAGCATTTTTTTGCTCAAAATTACGTTATCGTGAGTCATTCAGCGGACGAAATTTTTTCACCGAAGCACGCGAGATAGATTTTTCCCCGAGCTTGATACACGCAAGCGCGATATAGTAATTTCCTTTCTTCCCGTTTGTTGAGAACTTTTGTGGAAAAGGACAATCGCGTTTTGCATGAAATGTCACTTTTGCCGACCATTTGTCCTGTTCACCAGTATTTTGAACAAATCTACTCAGTTATTTCGAACTGAATACACTTTTTTCGTTTGCCCGCGCGTGTTATTAGTTATTCGTTGAATTTGCCATCCGTCGTTATTCACAACTACGCAACCGAGTACATCCAGTTCAGTTGAAACGTTTTCAATAAGTATGACAAAATATAATATATCTGATTAATTATCACACATTACGACTCTATCGTGTTAGTATTATTCTACCAGGAGTCTTTAAGCAAATTACTAATCGGTTTCGTACGACGCAAACAATGTCGCAAAGTTTCCAACACAAACTTAAATATTTTTTCAGTCCTTCATTGCGATTGCTTATATAGAATTACGAACAGTAATTTTCAATATCTACGTCCTTACATCGTTGTTGAAATGTTTATTGTCGATGGTTCCAAATCAAAATATTTTTCCACTTTATTGTAGTTTGAACTCGGAAACCGTGCTTCGTAAATATTGTAGTGTTTAATGAAGTTCAGGCGACTTGTCCGTTCTCGATTGTTTATGAGACGATAGATATTAAACTCCCATTAGGTGATAATTGTAACGTTAGGCTCACCTGATTTGGTGTACATAGTTATCTTACCTAAGTAATTGTTCACGCGATCGTTCGTAATGCACACAAAAGTTTCAAAAGAAAAGCCATCGTGCTCGAGGCACGTGTCTAGCTGAGCGAAAATTCTTGTGGATAAACGGCGTATTGACATTCCGCATTCGCGAACAGAAATCGCGCGGAATGAGCGTGTGTGCATACTAATGAACTATTAAGCGAGGCGATTAATCGCGTTCGAATCCGTAACCGAACTTTCAAGAGTCGTCTGCTGTCGGTTATGACGAAACGCGTCTCTCACCTTCCTTGTCTCCTTCTCCTACTCCACCGCCTGCTCCTCCTCCCTCCTAAAATTCCCCCCTGCTTCTGCGCGAATAGCACTTTCTTTGGTGGCATTTCTTCCGCCTATGATGTCAGATTCATCTGGAAATCGCCATACCGCACAGAGAGTCTGTGCGTGCTACGCTCTCATACACTTGAGCACACACAACCTATTATGAATGAATATTCGGTGTTACATTCATATTTCTCAGTGACTTTCAACTTAGCCGTCACACCGACTACCTCCACTCCTCTTCGTTGCCATGTATGATGATTATTTGGCGTGTTTCGTTCGAACGATTGAACGAGTAAGTTTCCAAAAAAATTCTATCAATTGCGCTTAGTCAAAGCTAGCCTCGAATGATGTTCCAGCGGAAGCAGGAATTTGCGTCGAATGTCACGCACGCGTGTTCTTTGACAAACGATCAACTTTTCTCACATTCTCTTCAACTTCACATTGGAATTTCGAATTGTCACGAATGTACAGCAAGTGGTACTTCCCCGATTACGTAAGCAAGATATTCCTCGCAAAGTTAAAATGAATGTGTGTGTGTAAATCAGCGTGAGATTTATGCACATATTTTATTTCTATTTGAAAGCAATGGTTAAAATGTACAAATGATTTGCGTGTAAAAATAACTGTCGTCGTCGTCGATGCCGACGTTGAACGACGAAAATGATCTCCAGCAGAGATTTCGGGCCGCTCTTTGATAAAACGCTTGTACAATGAGAACCGTTGTGAGAATTTATACTGTATTATGGTTAGTCGGCTTGGTCGTGAACGTGAACTGTAGGAGGCTGAGTTAAAGACAGGTACTCGTGGAATGCCGTCTTCGACTCGAATGTCCGAGAGCGGGTTCCTCGTTTCTTGGCTGAACCGGCCAGCGAACGGCGGCGTTCCGCGACGTGTGCGATCCAGACCCTGAGATTCTTCGACTCGCGTTTTTCCCTCGCCTCCTCCTTCTTTCTCAGCTTATTTTCTCCCTGGAAAAGCTGTATTTTCCCATGGCCCGAGACTACTTAATATTCACTGTACAATTTCCCTTGTCAGCTTTTATGCACGATAAGATTTAAAAAAAAAAGACAACCTGTACAATACAGGAAAGAAAACAGATATTCATCGTTATTGTGCACTTGTCGTCTCGTGCACGTCCGATCAAGTCGGAGATTCCCGCGTGTTGAGCGCGAATGTAAAACCTACGACGTACTAGGTTGAGTATAAAACATAGTTCGCTCCTATTTAACTTACTCCGCACTGCCGCCAATACCGGGCGTGAGTTGGGACCTTTAGTCCCCGCCATCCGAATCTTCCACGGTGTTCCTTGTGTAAAGATTCTACTTTCCTTTCTCTCGGCGAGGTAACCGTCTTATCTAAACTTCTCTAAAAACATCTGAATGCGTCGATCTCGCGGATAACAGTAACGACGGTAATTATACAAATATCTTGTGACAATTGCCTATTACTGCAATGTAATTGTTGTTACAAGGAATTACGTTCCACGTATATTTTGGTGACAACTTTTTGCGAGAAAGAGAAAGCGCGCGCATAAGATCTAATTTTCTTTCCCGTGGCCGCAGAGTGCACAGCGGTACCATAGAGCGAAACGACGACGAAAACACGACGAGTACGCACGCACGTAGCGCGCGTCGGTCCTCCGCGTGCCTTGTTTACGTCGAGAGGAAAAGAGGGCCCGGCAGCGTGAGAGCGGGCGCCCCGGTCGAAGCATTTGGTGCAATGGGCGCTCTCCCCCCACGCCCTCCGACCACCTCCTCCTCCTCTCTCTCCTCCCCGCCACACCCCGCCTTATCCTACCCTACCCTTGCCCCCTTCCCCCGAGCGATAAGGGAGAGTAAGGTGGGAAGGAGCGACGGAGAAGCGCGGCGTTGTGCTACTCAAGTTGGAGTAAGACAGGCGACACAGTCTGAGTCGTCGGCCGCCATGACAAAGCGGGGAATGCATGAGAACGCGGAGCTACTGACCCTCTCGTTCTCTCCCTATTGCTGTCCTTCCTCTTCTTCGCCTCTCTCTTTCTCCTCCCTCTTTCCTTTCTGTCCCTCTTGCGCCTACTCGTGCCTTCATTCTCCTCATATTTCTTCATCTCTTTTTCTTCCTATTGCTTCTTTGAATCCCTTAATATCTAGTTTGGACACGGTCTTTTTCAGCCGAAGCTTTATTAAGTAGAAACGAAGAAGGAAAGGTGGGGAGAGAGGAGCATATTGTGATAATTATAACACTTGAACGGCTCATGGGTGTGAGTAAAAAATATAGTTCGGTATAAAATGATTAATTGTTGTTGTGGGAGATCTTCGGTTAGCAGTTTTCATAAGAGTCGATTATAGTTGCGTAAATTTAAAACAGTTGAAAATTGTTTATTGACGGAAGATAATAATTCGAGAGGAGTGAATCGTGATTAAAGTTTGACGAGAAGAAATAATAATAAAGCACATATTGTAAATAAATAAATATTGTATTCTAATAATTGCTATTACTTTTCATTTATTTTGAAATTCTCGACAAAATAATAAAAATGTTGTGCATAGTCATTTTTGATTATGCAATGATTACGTCGTAACGTTGACGTGGTAACATTTTTTACGTTTTTATGTTCCAAAGCATCCGTATTCGGTGAAATTCTCTGGAATTCTCTGAAATTCATTAACCTCCGGCCGACGTTGATGTGAATGAAATGTCGAGAGTATTTATCTTGCGATAGTACACCCGCGACGCGTCGGAAGAAAGCAGAGATAAAAATATGGTGAGAAGGGAGGAAAAAAATAACGGGGGCAGAAAGCGTAGTGCAGCGGCGTCACTGTGAGCAAAGGGTTGGAAGGGGAATGGGACGAGAGGGAGAAGGAGGGAGAAGAGGGTGGCGGAGACGGCGAACGCTCCTTCGAGTCACAGGTGGTGGCGTGCCCTGTTGTTGTTGTTGTTGCTGCTGTCGCTGTTGCTGCTGTAGCAGGAGCGAGGGCGCTCGTGTGCCAATCGGTCATGTAACGGTCGCGCGCGCTTGTGATACGACCGACGACAACGACCCCTTGTGACGTCAGGCGAATAGAGCCGCTCATTCATACAAGGTTGTTAAATGCGCTTCACAATCAATCGCTCGATCTGTAACGGCCACGCCATGTATCAGCAGCGTGGCCAAGCAAATTTCACCGCGACGAGAACACGCGCAATCTCTCCAAACCACGACCCGTATTAACCTGCCCAGATCGAACCCATCGTTCCCAAACGGTTTCCGCCCTTCTCCATTCCATTCGGGGAGTCCGTTCGCCTACTACGATCTCGTTCTGCGTACAGTAATGTTCATTGTCACTTGACACGGTTCGCATACGTCGGCATGTGTCGCGAAATGAGACGCAAGCGTCCAGTTGTTTGTCATCGCGGCATGAAATTCGGGCCCTGAACGTGGCTCGAAGAAGCGACGCTTCTCCTCTCGCGTCGGCCGGGTCGTTGACTCTCTCCGTTTCTTCTTTCTTCGAATCCTGGGCCTGGTCCCCTCCGGCTTTGCCCCTCCTTCACCAGACCATCTTCCCCCACCGCTCGATACGGCGTTCCGCTAAATCCATCCCATGCCCTCGCGCACTCCTTTCTGCATCTTTTCCCTTCTCGAATATCGCGCCGATCCTTCTCCCCATGACCAATCGCTTGCGCGTATTATTAATGCCGTCGTCACTAGTAGCGTGCGCGCGCGCGCGCGACTGCATGACTCTCGCGCAAATACAGTCTTCGCTTGTTCCTACCATCATTTGCCACCACCCGTCCACACGAATATATGCATGCGAATGCGTATCCATCTGCTCTATGTTCTATACCGCTCACTTTTACGGACTTTTCTGCCGTGATAGTAAACAACAACAACCTCGTGCGCTCCGTCTCGTCGATTCATGCAGTTGCCGTTGCCGTTGCTGTCACCGCAGACGCCGTCGCCGTCGTTGTTGGACAGTCTCGTTATATGACGGAAAACGAAAAGAGCGGATTGTTGCTCTCACGTTGTTATCATAAATACTCACAATTCAAATGCTATCTAGAAACATGCTATGACAATTACATTTTAATTCTTAATTTTTATTCCGCGTACAGAAATTCCACTTGATGGAAATTCGTCGAAAATTCTGAGAATCCTTTTCTGAAGTGTAGCGGAAACGCACGAGCAACGTAGGGATTATTGAACACGAAAGCAACGATTGTTTGTCTTGTGCAATAAAGGTGCATCGACCGTTTCACCTTCTCCGATGGAATGGTGATAATATGGTGATAATGAGAAAAAGGCGGCAACGGCAAGTACGATGAGAATTGAACGGCGGTGAAGACTTTCCTCGGACAGACCGGATGTATTATTCCGTAATGCGTTAATAGAACGGAGGAAGAACATGTATGTAAATACATGAATCTTGCGCCATCTTGTAACGAACTGGATGACAAATTATTCGTTGGTTTATGGAAAGTGGTTATGACACGAAACCTAGTAAACCGCGTGAAAAAGAAATTGTTGATGCGGCGTAAGTACAGTATGTCTCCCGGGAAGTTGGTACTCGTAAACAGACAGGAAGGTGGGGGTGGGAAGGAGGTGGCGGGTAGTGCCGGCGGAGGTGTCCGTGACGATGGTGGTAGCGTCGGGAAGCGGAGAATATATACGTGTTGCGACATTCTTGACACCTGGCCATCGGCCAGACGAGAATCTTATGCTTTTCGTTCCGTTCTCATCCTTATCCTTATCGTTATCCTTATCCCTCACTCTTGTATCTTTCGCAGAAGACTTGTGCGCGATAATCAACAGGTTGTAAGGATAAGATATTATTTTTTCATATATTTCACATTTTTTGATTTTACAACAAATTATTTAATTTAGGTACTTTTCGTGAACGTAACAGTTTATAGAATTTAACAACTAGTTAACATATGTTAGATAGTTTTTTTTTCAAATGGATAAATGTAGCGATAAGTTTTGTGTACACAAATCATAAAATAAGTTATTTAAAGAATAATTAATTCATAAACCATCAATATTTAAAATTTTCGTTGATATGAATAATACGCTATACATCATATTTAATCCATCTTTCTGCTAATATAAATAATTCGCAAAACATGCATATAATTATTATGGGATATTAAAATTGTTTCCTTTAAGAATAGTATTGTTTTCAGAATTCCGTGAATAAGATAAATATCTCTGACATCTGAAAAAGTTATATACTAAAAAAAAATAAGACATGTCTATAAAATAATGAAATTAAATTTCATAAATAATTTACAAAAATTATAAAAAGGAATACGATTTATTTGTTACGTCTTAGTGTTTACACCTCAACGCATTGCTAACAAGCAGTATTTTAATAATTTCTACTTTATTTTATATGTAAAAATATCCGCGCTTACAAGGTTCTTCTCGACCTGACCGATGCCCGTTCACTTCCGCCTTGTCTCACCGAGCACATTACCTTTTACCAAGCAACTCAATTCTTCCTTTAATTCATCTCTTTCCGTTTCCTTTTTCTTTTCTCTCTCTTGTACGCAGGTACGTTCAATTTTTCGGTTAGCATTATTTCTTCAAAAATGTTCGTTCATTCATACCTCTGTATTCGAAGACAAACATCTTATGTGTTTTTGTGTCTTGCTCAATTGCATTCGAGAACAATGACACATATTTGGTAATTGGCTTTTTTCGCGCACAACGTAGTTCGGAAGTGTATACTGAATTACCGACGCAAGTTTGATCGCATTCAAAATTTTTTTTACTTATGAATCTCGTGCAATTAAAACTACCCTGTACTTTCTCAAACTGTATACACAGTCTCGGAAAAAGAATGAACATCGAGAGATAAGAAAAAATAATAGTCTTTTATTTGCAAAACAAGCATATGTATTTCTTATTAGAAAAAAATCGGTGTTTATCGTACAAGTAGAGTATTTTACTCGGCGTATGTTATGTTTTAAAGGCGTGAGGAATGGCAAGAAGAAGAAAAAGAAGACGAGGACGATGGTAGGGCAGTGTCGAGACGCGCGGAGTATGATAGAATAGAAGAAAAAGATGTAAAGGCAGGAGGATGGGGAGGAGGGGAGGGGGAGGAGGAGGAGGAAGAGACACGGAGGATGAGGCAGTGGCGATGTCCTAGCGAAGGTCACGGCCGGGAATGCAGTTTGCGCCTGTCGGTCCAAAGTGACCTGCTGCGTTGCGGGAAGCGAGCGCGCCTCTTTTCTCTCTCACTCTCTCCACCCCCCATCTTCAACCCGTCCCCCTCTTTTTCCCCCTCGCGTGACCGAGAGAACCACGCAGACTGCAGGAATGCGCCGAGTGCACGCACTGACCAGTGTCTTCACCTCGCCTCTTTGCCCGCTCGCCACTCGTAGCTGAGTCTGAGCTATCGCAGCACTATTAACCCTCTCCTTTGCCGCCCGTCCCAGAACCTTTCGTCCTCGCACCATCCCTTTCTTTCTCCTTAAACTTAATCATTACGTCACATTCGCACATACTCATTCGTCTCATTCTGTTCGTTTCTCGTACATCGTGATCATTGGCAGTGAACTTCGCGTCTTTTCGGTTGATTCATTTCTTCATTTTCTCCCTCTACAGACTAGGATGATGGATACAGTTACTGTAAAAGCATGCAATTGCAAAGAACTAGTGTAAAAACCAGTCAAATACTTACTATTTTTCAAAATGGTATCTGATTCGCTAATTAATTTCTACCTTTTCATCTGCTGATGTACCGATAGCTGGTAAAAAGTATGATAATAGAGAAAAGTAGAAAATAATTGGTAGAGAAATTCATTGCTTCGAAATCGCGCGTTGCCCTCGTTTCCCCTCCGGTGTTCATTGCAGCTACATTGCGAGGTTACAGCTGTGTAGCTCGCTGGAATTTAGTTTCGCGTCATCGGCGTTGGCTCGTAGATACCGGTTACAGGGTGCAGAGACCTCTGGTTTGACGAACTCTCCCTCCTTCCTCTCTCCCCCCGTTTCCCCTCGTCGCCGTCACCGTCGCCGTTGCCGGCGTCGACCTCGTGTCTCCCTCACGCCGATGCCGCATCTCTCACCGTACCTTCTGCGTGTCGCTGCTGGTCCTGACCCACCCAAACGATGCAACTGTCTCTCTCTCCTCTCCTCTCCTCTTCTCGAAGCGTTGGGGTGCGCCGGAGAGGCACCCCATCGCTTATGGAACCGGCCTCTGCCGCAAGGGAGAAGGGTAGATGCAACGTCGCCACTACCGTTGCCGCCTCCGCTGCTTTCGGTCCTGCTTTTCGGTCGTTAATTCGTTCGGGGGGTGCTCCTGCTCTGTACTAAGTTTTGTAAATCAATATCCATAACTGTGTTTGCCCGCTGCCCATTGTTAACTGCATATCCATTCCTCTCTCTCTCTTTCTCTCTCTCCTTCTCACTCTTTTACACATATATCCAAATGTAAATGTTTGTCGCCTTTTTCCCTTATGCACACGAAACATGTCACCCAATAATCATCCACGAGCAAAAATATCTACAGTTGTGTACTTTGCTGCGAACAAGAACCGAGCGAACAAAACACCGAGCGTCCTAAAAGAAATGGAAAGCAACGACAATGCACGCTCTGCATTGGTCTTAAACAACTTTGACGTAAACCGAAAAGATGTGGGTTGTGGCGCGTCGAAATGACAGATCGCGTATTCCGATGATTTAGTTTTTGTTTCAAATACATTTGAAAGTAAATCACAGTGGGAGTGAAGAGTATAGACAGAAGGGGGGTGGCGGTGGCGACGGCAGTGACGGTGGCGGTGCAAAGTCGGGAATGCAAATCCGAGTCTGCTTACCCTCGCTACTCGGCTCGTTTCATTCCGCATCGTGTAGCAACGACCACCGCGTGTCGAGAGAGGTACCCTGGAGGGGGACTTCATTCAGCGAAGCTGTCGAGCGTACGGCACATGCGCTCTGCATCGAGCGCGTACTACTGCACACGCTACTACTCACGTTGTCCCATACCACGCGGTACGAGACTGCGGGACCTTTCTCTACTCGTCGGATTTCTTCGTCTTCGACTACTCTACACTCCGCACATTGCGTACTACACTCGACACTCCGCTCCCCGCTTCTGTCTTCGGTACGCTGTTTGACCGTGTATTGTGTTTACGCACACGCACACATTGTACACACGATTCTAACCTCTATCACTATTTACGCAGATGTACCGTTACATTTTCACTCGCCTACGACTACTCATGAATCAACAACTGCATTTTAAGTTTTGGTAGACCAGATGTATTTCATTCAGCTGGGGAGTGAAAAGCATTTGACTCGTCGATTCATCTAGGTTATTCGGGAATATCCTTGAACGTTTCGTGCTCGCAATTACTCTCGCATCAACGCAAAAGATGATGCACCACTGGCTATCAGTAACCAAACCAGCAACGCGTAACTAAATTTTCTAAACGAATATATATCTTTCTTTTTTAATTTCTCTCATAGTTGATTCAATAAACAATCATCGGCTTTATTACGCATCATTTTTATTTTTTTGTACTTTATTACTTTCTACGTAAATAATTGTAATTTACGGAGAATAATTGACGATCGAAGGTAAGGTGTTTCTAGGTTTTGTACATTCTGCGAATCATTTTGAACTCCATAAGCTACCAGTAGTAAAAAGAACAAAGTTTTTTTTTCTATTAGCGAATGTTTCAATTGTAGTTACTGGTGTATAGCATACAATTTTAATCTGGGGTGCAAAGTATAATCTACCGATTATGACACCAAAAGTTTCATACATAGTTGTGTGTAAAGACAAATTGCTCGTTTTGTCATTGCTTACGACGTATTAGACTCGTTAGACTCAGGCTGGCGCCAGCGACATGCCCATGCGAGCCACCGCCGTTGCCACGACCGACGCTCTTCTTTACACACTTACCGGCTATGTTCACCGTACATACATACATACTGCGTCATATTCTCCATACGCCACGGAGAAGGAGATACCGCGCGTTCCACCAGTCGTCGCCGTTGCTGCCGCCAACGCCATCGCCATTGACACTACTAACTCTACTACTACTACTACTGCCAATACCAGTCTTATAAAGGGTGTCCCAAAGTTAACGCAAGATTTGAATTTGCCACCATTCGCGCGGTAAAGTGTTGGCGACCCTATAAAAAAACCATTTGATAGCTGATAGTTTAGGGTTAGTAAAAACGGAACGTTACACGATAGAACAACGTGTTTCCATTGTTGAATAATATTTGAAAAATAATGAAAGTCTACCTGCCACAGGTAGAAAATTTCGTACAAAATATTTTTTTACAAACTTCAGTATCGTACAATGCCAATTTGGCTAACGCTTCGTTATTATTTCCGAAAAGCAATCTCATCCATTAGACTCCAAAAGCGTCATTTTTTATTATTATTAAATATGTGTGCATACTTTGGTTTATTTATTTACATTGGTAACAATTTATTTTCTAAAACATGAAAAGATAGTTGAAATGTAATTAGTGAGGGATAAATTAATGATAAATTATCTGACGAAACGTCTTATCGAAAAGACGTGTATTTTGGAAAA
>JABFPT010001741.1:0-22659 GCA_022817245.1 Nixonia krombeini
TCAAGAATCCCCCCCATGTTAACCACTCCAGACATTAAGGGAGAAAATATACCTTGAAAAACGTTGCCAAATCGTTTCTTTCATTTTTTCTTTTGTTTTTCATACTGTACGACGTGCATTTGAACTAGAAGTCCGAGTCTGTGCAGAAGTCGTGGCACTTCCGACTGTAAAGTTCGCCGGCACACTTTCTAAAATCTGTCGAGAACTCCAGAACTGTTGCAATACTACCCGGGATACTAATTATTCGTTTGATTTTCCAAAAATCGGATGCTAACTTCACAAGGGTGAAGTGTATACGTACTTTTCTCGACGACGTAAGCAAAACCATCCTTGACCCACTGAACAAATCCTGCTCTGTTTTCAACCTCGCATCGCAGAGTCACTTCGTGGCCCTCCAGAACAGAAGTGTCCTGAGGATGCACCCGGAAACTTTGCCCCGGTCCACCTAAAAACAACACGTCACGACTGTTACTTGTTTGCTAACTTGTCGCTATTCATAACCGCATCTGCAGTTATGGAACGTTGATTTTTTATAACGATCTTTATAAAAGCATTTTTAATATAGTATTTATGTTTTCATTACTCTTCATTTCTCTAGACATAAAATACGTACACAAATGATATGTTTACTACTTGTTAGTAGTAAAAACGCATAAAAAAGTGATAGTTCTTTGTAGAACTTTATCCACAACATATTCTTGTTACATATTTTCTCATACCTGCGCAACGGAAAAACTGTTATTAATTAACCAATATTCATGATAATCGAGATATGTATAAGTATAAAACCGCTAACAATTATTACCACCTCTATTATTTGTAATAAGTAGTAGTAGTATTATTATTTATTAAGCACCAGTAATATTCGAGAAATTCGATGCTCGTCGCACGTATTATTAGTAATCTTGGCAATTTGTCAGTTGAGCGGTAAGGAAATAACTTCCGGTAAACTTCGTAAAAGTTGTCGCGTACGGGGATTTTCGTTCTTAAATGTAATTTGAAAAGTGTCCTTTTTACATTTATACTCTTTCATTTAAACTGATTATATAATTTCATACATACCTTTCTCACAAGAGCCGAATATTTTATTCGTAATTGGTATACTTTATTCGTAACTACGTCGTATGTAGTATAAAAAATCTCATCCAAAGAATAAAGTCATAAAGCTAGTGATAAACAAGTATTTTTTAAAAATATTTTGCCGCGGATTTATTATGTACTAACTCATAAAATCAAACAATATTACATTTGATCCTAAAAGTGAACTCGCATTAAACTCACTTTACACGATATCACAAGCTGCCACCGCAATAGCGTAGATAAGAATTTTTAATTAGCTTTAAATCTACGTTATGTATGTATAATAGTGCGTACAGTTCGGCACAAAAATAAGTATCTTTTAAATTTGTTGTAGAAATCGGTATGAATATAATGAATACGTTTAAAAACGCGTGTATAACTCCAACGTGCATTGAAAATTATTACATTGTTCATATTGATTTATCATCTATATATACATTGCAAAACATGGACACTAAAATGTAATGCAATATGACATAAATTGTAAATTAAATTGACGCAATAGCCGTAGTGTCGATGAAAACGTGCTCCTGACTTTTCTCCTTATTAACTTACATACAATTTTACACATGTTTACATATACACGTTGTAATACATACTTTAATTTTACATATTGCATAATAATTTACAATTGCATAATAGACGCGAGTTCGTTAGCGAATGCTGAACGTTTTTTCGACGCTACCAATGCAGTCGTGTGCTCATAAACGTGCTTTGCGTGCTCGATTTGCGATTACGTGATGTCGAGCAGCTCTGTAGCACGACTGTCGCAAGCTGCAGTTTGGTGAGAAATCCTTGACCGTTTGTACACTCCAAATCCTCGTCCGCCGATAAACTCGAAGCGACAGAAGCCGTGTTTGCAACCAGGTGGAGAAGAACGCGACGGCGGCCGCTTCAGAATGCAAAAGAACGAGCTGGCTCGACTCACGTTTTTGGAGAACGTACCTCGGGACTGCGACATTTCGGTGGAACGCTTCCACCTTCCACGCGTTCGATCGAAGATGACAGCGCTGACTTCGTTACAAATTTTTGTCCTCTCTTTTTTTCGCCAGAGGAGTGCCAGCATTTTCGCGGCTTCGGGAAAATCGCGAGAGCGAGAGCCTCGTCTGAATATACGTAAGGCCTTTTTTAATTACTCGAGAACTGTACTTGAAACGCTTACGAGGAGGACGAACAAACACGGCGGGAGTGCAAGAGCACGCGTGGTGGCCAGACGGGTGGAAAGAGGACACCGAGGGAAACGAGCCGGCGTAATGCAGTTCGCGGCGTAACGTGCGGCGAAGGGACGTTGACGAGGGATACAGAGGGGGAGGTTAGCGAGGTTGCATACACGTATTCGTACAAACGCGGAATCCTCGGGGATGTCGCCGTAAGACACGTCTCCCGTATTTCTCGACGCGAGTGTGGCCCGAAGTTTCCCCATTTTGCGTCGAACTGGTGCGTGTAATTCGATGCATACGCTAATGCCGTTTCGCGATTTGCTTAATGTTCTATGATGATATTTCCATGACGATTGATACAACGGCATCGTCGGGTGGAAAAGCCAGAGACTTTCCTTCCTTTTTCGATCTTTTCGATCCTCGGGGTAATAAAATGTATACTCGCAAGGTGTGTGCGTAATTGTAAGATTTTGAAAACTATAATTTAGGCGAGAGGGAGCGGGAAGAGCGAAATGGAAATGAAGTGCGGATGTGTAACGGTTTCATTGTTTCAGTCGGTAATAATAATAATGTAATGTGAAACAATGGCAGCGTGGCCACACTGGTTCTCGTGGAAAGGAAGCGCGCAACGTTTTTGACCGTGCCATTTCTCATCATCAGTCGTGTGCCCTCTTTGCTCTTAAAGTCAAGTAAACTGTCCATTTGTGTAACAGGCTGGTTGGCAGGTGTATAACGATTCGTTAGAACGACAGTTAAGCTAATCCATAACGAAGACTCGAGGAGGAACAGCGGCAGCCAGATTTCGGCAGCCAGACAGGAGAAGTACGATCAACATAAAGAGTCACCGTAATTCACCCTTTGCGTTGATAACTTGCGCGATCTTGTCGAAATGTCTACAGCATCCGTATTACTGCTGTGCTCCTATCGCTGTGTATATACTACGTGTAATAATTAGTCATTTTCTGTGCACACGAGCGTATAACTTTTCGCTGCAAGTCGCAAGCCATCGCAAGTTACCAGAGCGGCAATTACGCGTAGGTCGGGTCACCAGCGGGCTGACACGCAAGCGCGTTTATGCTTTCCCAATGAACAAAAGATTTTCCAGAGGACAACAAAAACCGTTTACACGTCACTTCGGATCAGGCTCGAGCCTGGACAACGAAATGACACCAAAGCGACTTGGACACTTCAGTCTCGAAACTCGACTCGGAAACTGGCGATTCAGATTCGAAATTTGAACGCAACGTGAGGATTAAGTTTTCTATTGACTATATTTGTAATTGTAAGTGTTACGTGAATTGTCATCGCTGGGAAACAAAGTCTTGTTCTTTTTTCTTGTAGATTGCATTTTCGTCCGACGTCATAGGTATATTATGTAATTCGGTCGATCTGACGAGTTCTTCGTGGCAAAATGAATGAGTTTCAATCAACCAATCAATCAAGCTCCCTCCCCGCAGTCCTCCCCCCTCACGTCCTCATTACTTCCCCCGCGCCATCTCCGGCCGTTGTTTTCCAGCTCTGCTCTATTATCCCGTTCCCTCGGTCATTTCCTCGGTCGCTTCTTAAACCTGGACGATCTGCTGAAACTTTACTCGTCCCGGAAGACGGCGATAAAACACCGCACGACCCGGGCACCATCAGCGCGCGAAATTAACCCTTAAATGGATTTTCTATTTTACGATCCACCACATTGCGACGTTTCCACTTAGGGAAATAAGTCACACGTTCAACTTTGTTAATCATTCCGGCCGCACATTTGATGATTTGTAACGCAAATTCTCGCATTCGATTCAGTAGCGGTTTCGTTATCGCCAATGTCCGCAAAAACAATCGTAAATGAATGGCTTAGTTTCCGGCCGAATTTCGCGAGAAAGTGAGGAACGCTGTAGGGAAATTTGCGTTCGAGTGAAAAAGTGTACTTTTCGCGGAAGGAGGTTGCGGCGCAGGGCCGCAAAAAGGAAACGGTGAACATTGATGCTTTAATTAAAAAGCATTGTTCCTTAAAGTAGTCCAATCGATCAAGCGCGCTTTCGGCAAAATCACGCTGGCCCCGTAACTTCGGGCGATAATTAGAAAATTGAGCAATGTCGTATCGAGGTTTAACATCGCCGCGTATTTCAATTTGCGCGCGACTTGTTCCCTCTCCGATAAACGAATCAATTAATACTAATAATCGGCGAATGGAGTTGCTAATCTTGACCAGAGGCGTTCCACGAGATCGATAATCCCGCGTAACAGAGCCGACCATTGAATTGCCGCACAACAGCTGGTAAGAAGCACCGCCACTCTTTCAAAATAAAGAGTCGCGGTTGATGAAGGGGGCGACGGTTGCGACCACGCCGTAGCGACTGATCGAGTTATTCGCAAACAATGACAGGGAAAAACCAACCTGGGATTATTTCCAGCTTGTTGCGCAGTTCCTTTCCTCTTTGGGTGGAACTGAAAGAAAAGTGTATTACCCTTTCCGTGTGCGTTGATCCGAATTAATTAAAATCCGGGGTCATTATCAATGACTCGATTACGACCGCTTCCGCTCGCCGGCATTAATACATACGCGCTTTAAAGCGTTTTCAAGACATCAGGAACGAAAAGGACAGTTCCTCTGTTCCGGTTGCGTACCCCGTGTGGGATTCTCCCACGAGCGATCGCGCGTATGAGAATAAGAATATCACCCCATTTGGCCTATCGGCCTGCTCATCTACGTCAGTGCCGGCTAACGCCCGGGACTCAGTTGGGCCGCCGGCAGTGCCGGTTAACGTTCCCCGCTCGTCTGCGAACGGATCAACACCTGTGCTCATCATCCTTCCTGGGTTTTTACGCCACGCGGAACGTTCCTTCACCACGCTTCGCTAGTCCCGCACGTATGTACCAAAAGGCCGGAAAAACCTGCCGCCACCGGGCACGAGAGAGACCGAACGAACGGCACGGCAAATGGAAACACTTGGGCGAGGGACGACCCGCGCAATTTGGAAACATTTACTCCTTTGCATCTTTCATCACGGCAATCGACCCGCGACAAAAGAACGTGCGCGGGACGAAAAACGCCAACGGCGGGTCGCGAAAGCGGAAGCTCGTGAAAGTAGCGTTTTCGAGCTCTTCCGGGCGTATCGACGGGCCGGGCCGCGAATGAATAGATAAATGTGACGTGTAAATATGGCATATCGGCATTCGCGCAGTCGACGAAGAGCCGGGAGTGATAATTTATGGGCAAGTATGGATGGCGAGGTTGCCGTGACGTTGTTCGCGAATTGTGCAACGCGCCAGCGGGCACCTGCGTTGACTACGCGTTCTCTGCGCGTCTACCACGTCGTTCGCGATCAGAGAAGTCGATACAATTGCGCTGTAGGTGATCCACAAGTACGCTTTCTCATACAGATATGTGGCAAGATGATTTTATTCAGTGTCTCCTTTTTTCACGTGGTTCCACATCATTTTTGCTTTCCTCACGATTTCGTCCCGCGGTGTCTTTACGGAAAAGTTGTTACCTGCATTAATTAACAAATGAGTAACGGGTACGAGGAAATGGGACGGGTATCGATAAATAATATATTTGGTATGCAGAGATGCATCTGCATCTAACGCGCGTATAGTCCATGTCCATAATGGTCAATTAATCGCTGCCGCGGCGATGCGGATCGTATTTGAATTTGCTGTGTGATCAATAAAAAAACAGCAGGGTGGTTGAACAGGCGTGTCGTCAGAGGAGGCAGAGAAACTTGGAAACGAATATCTCGGAAACGGTCACGCACGAGCATGTTCACGTCCATCGGAATAATCCCATTGTGCGCAATTTTGTAAAACGAAAGAACGGAAGGCAGTGGCAACGTCGACACAAAGCCTTGGCCTTTGCTCTCCCACTCGGCCTATGATCTTCGCTTTGTCGGGAATATGATGTCGCTCACGCTCTCCTCTTTTATTTGCACTTTCTGCTACATTTTTCAGCACGCCAGGCCCGCCTTTGTTTGGATAATAACCGAGTCTGGAATCCGTAATTCAACGGAACGCAACATCTCGCTGAGGGAAGACAACACTTTGCCCGGTCTCTCACGTGCGTTTCACGTGTGTTTCACGTCTTCATCGCAGAGATGAACGAACGTGGGCGGTCGAGATAGAAACGGTCAAGTGAGGCATTGCCATTATCACGTATGTACATTCATACATACGTACGTTACGTACGTCCAGATATGCCTACATGTATTCGAGTATATATAGTGCGCACACACACGCACGCACGCACGCACGCACGCACGCACACACACACACGTGCTACATGTACAGTTTGCAAATACCCGGTGTAAAGAATGAAGTGGTTCGAGGTGAGCAGTGGGTTGAAATATCGAGAGAAGAATACATGTTAATTGATAAGAGCATGTTCGTGCAACGGCCTGTAGCAAAACCAAAAGCATCTAAACTAGGACGTTTGCTGGGAAGCTGCGGCTCCCGTGAGATGAGAAGGCTGCTGGCGAAAACATGAGACTAATTATCACTAACGCTGCGCGTGGTTAGACGTCGGTAGCCGGCCTACGCGATTGCCATTAGCGTAATATAATACACAGCTATACAGGGTGTACCGGAAACGTGAAACGTCTACATGTCCGCGATGGTAAAAGCCACGAGCGCATAGCGCGTCCGCAGAATGCGAACAACGCGAGAAACACGCGGTTGGAAAAATTGCGTTGCATCGACAAACCAGCTGCAAGCCGTTTTAATATAAAAGAAGTACGAAGGGGGTGTTGACTCGAGTATTTCGCGATGAGTGATGCAATAAAAAATCAAAAGTCCGATTTATTATCGAGAGAGATGTGCAAATCACGGTTTTATTCATTATTATATTCCTTTATCGACTAGCGTTATTAACTGCCGGGCTCTCAAGCCGGCCTGCGACGATGAGCTATTTATATGTATTCGATATTGAATACTGGTTGAAACGTAGATTTCACGAAAGTGCTTTTTCTCACGTTCGAAGGCTGTTTCGAATATTTATAATCCGCCCGTCGCATTAACACGGATATTCGTCATGTTTGACGAGGACGTTTTACAGTCAGGAGCAAATGTAATGATTTTCACGCATCTGTACGCAACGCTATAAATGCGCGTTTCGTGACACGCCAGATCCACTTCTACGTCAAATCGTTCATTCAAATCAACTGTCAGGTACTTTTATACAAACCAGCTGGTAACGTTAACTTTGAAGTAAGTGATTAATTAATCGTACTTTAATATAAGACAAATTACAGTTTATAAAATTGCTTACGTCACATTGTTCAGTTTATAATGTTTTACCAATGGCGAAATTAATTATTTGTAATTAATTACTTTTTACTTCGATTTTAAAGTAAATTTTCAGGATCAATTGAATTGTGGTTATCTGTGTGCAACGATTTTCAGTTTTTTAGAACTTGTTTCTCCCCAATGTTTATGATGTGGAAAACACGGATGAAACATTACTGTAATTATCGGAGCGCGGTAAACAAGGTTGTTATTACAATTTGGCTATTCTTCCCCTTTGAGAATATTCCAGTGAACGGTGTCGTGAATCAAACCCTGCAACACCTTACTCGTCCCATGGGAACCCGAACGCAATGTAATAATATACGACTGTTGTAGATCGTGTCGCTTGAATACGAGCGTTTTCGATCCACATATACACATTTCGGCTCTCCATCTCACGCATACACAACACTTTCAACGGGAATCGAGATTGTCGAACTTACTAATACTTTGCCCGCTTCGTTTCCTCTTCCCCTCTGCTTCGTCTTCCACCCAATTCTTTATCTCCTTTTTTATAAATAAAAACACCTCTATATCGATTTCTTCGAAGAAAGAATGTGCGAAGGAGATTAAAGTGCGGCCCAATAATATTCCGTTGGATTTTAATCCAAGCAATGGAAAGTATCACGGCAAAAATCAAATTTGATGAGAATTTTTCATACCCTCAAGGGTCAGTTAAAAAATGCAACAAATTTCTTACATTTCTTCGTTTAATGCGTGGAAGATACACGTTTGAAATGATACACCGAAATTTAGAGAAATTGACATTTGAAGAATTTAATGAAATCTCTCTTAATTGTAAACAAAAAGAGAAGTCTACAAACATGCGTATATCTTTTAAAAAAAGAGAAGAGTTTTGAAAAACGTGCTGGAAAAAGTAATTGGAATTAATCGATAAATTTTGTTAAAGAAAGTGGCGTATTTCATTCGCGACAGTAAAGAAAGTATGTTTTGTTCGAAGCTCATTTGCTGTGTGCTTGTCGCTTTTCACAGTTTATAAATTACAAGTTAGATAAGTGGATGTAGATTGGTCTCGAACTACGCTTCCAATGTGTGAACAAACGGATGCGAGAAACTGGAAGGTGAACTGAGAGTGAATAGATTTGGAAGTAGAGCCACAAATGTAACGCAATTCTTGGCGCTGGTTTTCAAGTACAGTGACCCTTTAAGGAACCGGCATGGATGTGGATTCGACGGATGATCGCGTGAATTAATGCGCCATTATAAGCCGCAGTAGCGGTCGAGTGTATAAGTCCTGTAGAAGTTTTAAGCGCATCCTCCCGCCAACGCCGTCCCTTGGCAAACACCTTGATGAGGAAAGACGTCGGCGAATTCGAGCGTTTCTTCCTCTCCGGTTGGATATAGCGGCGTTTCGCGAAGAGAGTTCGCGGTTCGGGAACTGTGGACTTTTCCGAGCTGGGTCGCATTGCGCAGAACGTTGTCTGGCTGCAAGCGAGTTCGCTGGCATGAAGCCCGTCGCCGAGGATGCAGCGACGCAGCGTCCGCGATGATTCTCCGGATGTGGTTTACCGCGCGGTCTTTCGCAGCCGCCACCCGATCCTCGCTCATTTGCGCATCGGCGAAATCGGTCGAGTCAACGGGACGCGTCTCTCTACGTGACTCACGCGTTCAAACAGTGGCGACACTGTTTATCCTCGGCTTTTTTCCCCCAAGATTTCCTAAAAGTACAACGAAAAGTTTCGCGTCGTAAATTGTCTCACGAGCGTTCTTCGTGTGCCTTGGAAGCAACGAGTAAGTGGAGAAATACTTTTCAGCATGTTATCCTGTTTTTTTGCCGGTCAAAAGTTTCTTGTCGCGTTTTAAGGAGTATCATGACGGGTCTCCTGTAATCCATCACGACTTCTTCTCAAAGCCGACGACTGCGCGGGATAATGCGCAAGTGAAAGAGGGAGCGGCGGGGGTGGGCGAAAGAAGATACGACCAAATAGTTGGCCATTTATAATTTACATTATACCTACCTTTCGCCACTGCTTTATCGCTCCGAAGTCTAGCCCGGATGATTTATTCGTTCTCAAATATATATTTATTAGTTCGTACATTGTGATTTTTATGACCGTCCCGATAAGATATAAGGAAAGTGCACTGTGTTTCTCTGGTCCATCAGACAAGCATTTTTTATTACGATACTTATACTGCAGTATATCGAATCTTGCGTTACTTAATATCAAATTATTTATCGATTCCTATATATATTAAGCTCTCATGTTTACATCACCGTGTAGTTGTTACTCAATGCAGTTTTTTTTTTCAACAAGTCCTACATTGTATCACTTCAAGACTGTCTATTTGTCCTTTCGTCGAATGTTTATTATACTTTACTATGATTTATTACGACTGTGATAAAATCGACGCATTAAAAAACATACACTTGTGTGTAAAAGTCAAATGATTCGATCGTCAATTTTAATTTTCCAAACAGTAACTCCAGTTCTTCATTACTTTCTCTTGTAACCAAGGAACAATCTTTTCAAAGTATTCTTTGCAACAATTTGTTTCAGTCTTTTCAAGCTTCTTCTTTATCCAGTGTAAGGCTTTCGGCGTTTTTCACAGTACTACTTCCTCATCTACTTGTTTACACATGTAGATGAAAACGAAACTATGTAATCGAATATGTAAGTATTAACAGTGTTATGAAACTTGTGAGTAATTAGTAAAAATGTAAAAAAACGGAAACAGTAATGAGACTGCATAAATAAAATAAATCCATGTTATAAACCAATTCTAAGCACTAAACTCAATGTAAACAATTGTTTAAACCGGTTATGAATACGCGTCAAATAGGCTCTGACAATATTTTTATATACATTCTGAATATATTCTTTTACATCTTCATAAATTGTATGTGTGCCAAGAGAATTCATAAAAAAATCTGAAGATGTTACATCCGGCAAACGAGGAAGCTACTACAGTGAACCAGTCCATTTACATTCACCGGTCATTGAAATCACTGTCCAACATTTCTGGGGACATTCTCAAATGATACGTGACATTGCCAAATACGTTGAAACCACCTGACTTTTTGCACAATCGATAACTGAACAATGGTTTGAAGAAGCTTCAATATTGACTAGAAATATAAGTAACAAAAAATGTGTTTTGATTATGATTAAAAAAAATGTATGTAACCTTTAAAGAGCACCTGTAATGTTATCTGAGGACGAATACGCTAAAGTGTACCACTTTCCTCCGAAATTGAACTACTGTGGTTTACAACATCTTTTAATAATTTACTTTGTTTTCGAGTAAAAGTTTTGAAGTTCCCTTCTTATTTGATTTTCCGCAATTACTTAGTTGCCAATACAATACTTCACATTACACACGTTTAGATACAAAATCTAATTAATTATTGTTAGTTATATTATACACGTGTAGCGTTCACGAATAAACTTGAACATTTAAATATTTGATAAACAGACCAATTATTTACTCAGCGTATTAATTACTGCAATCGATTACGGCGGAATACGGACTGCAACGCACTGCACGTTCCCAGTGACGACGCAAGTGCAATATGCAATTTCCGCTGTCTTACGGCCGACCGCGCTCACGCGTGTAATAAAACTATATTTCATATTTTAAAGCAACGAGAGGCACATGATAGGAATTTTAAAGAGATGAGAGGGCGCGGCGGTAACGCTAGTTTTTCGCACATGCAGCGCCGAGATAAATGATTTCATTCCTGGTTTACTTCCTGCCATTGTCGTTTTCGTCGTTATTTGCCGCTCTCCTCCTTTGTCCGCTTCGTTGTCACGCATTATTTCATAAATGCTTCTGCATTGGGCGTTAGCGAGGTCCTCCTCATGCCGTCCGACATGACGCCGACGTAAAATTACCGGAATTCAACGAGATTGGACGGAATTGACGATAAAGCGACCGGACACTTGCCACGAGATAATTCGACACCTCGTACTTTTCCCGTGGCCAAACACGTCCTCGGTTTTGTCAGCATCGTCTCGCATTAAACTTCTCATCCGCCTCCGCCGCCTCGCCATGTACAACGCCCATTCACAAAAATCACAAAAATCGCAAAAGTGGCCGTGCGCGATGGTGGATGGGGGAATTTTATATGCCCACGTGCCCAGCGTTTCGCGAAATCGTAACGGACGTATTATTCGACCCGGTTAAGCAGATCGTAACGCATGACCGAATGTTTTGTTGCCACGGCGAAAAATTGCTGCTGACGTGAAAACGTTTAAAGGCATGGTAAGAAATGCTTTGGTAGAAAATTCCCTTTGCGTATTCTCTTTCGCCAGGACTGCTCGCCCTTCAATTTACCGTCTTGTTCGAGCGAGCGAAATGACATCGCGATCCAGAAATATCCATTTCGACTGGGCTACATTAATTGCTACATTAATGGTAACGCCACTTTCGTATCTACAGTCCATTTTTTATACCGCGCTATTTATTACGTTCCGTTTGCGCAGAGCATTGAATTTTGAATAGAGCTTCTCTCTACACGGGCAAAGTCTAACACGATTCCTGTGGTGTGAATTACACTAACAAGCACGAATGCGTGCCTGAATTCGCGTTATTATAACCAAATCATGTGATTCGCAACATGTTACTTATTCATTCATCACATTTTGTAATTTGAAAAGTACGTAATTAGCATTTCGTTTACTATTGACGACAACGAGTGTTGGACTCTACGTGGAATCACATTCGTTATTTCAGATGAATTAATTCGACGATATGTCAGTTTCAGGAGTTCACAATGATGGGAGAGCTAATTGAAATTCGCGGCGACTCATCACCAAAGACGGTGACGACACCGGCATCCTCACCGCACTGGAGGCAGCGCGATGATGAGTTCGTGGGATCAATGAAAGTGGCTGCGTGTTATTCTGTAAGAGTAATTGCATTGTACATCACAAAATGGAAGAGAAATCAAACTTTTGTAGAAAATATACATTGACGGAGAGACATTGTTGTAAAGTTTACGTTTCATTCAGTGGTTTTTCCCAAAGACGCCAAGAGTGACAATTAGTCCCATTTCTACCTTATTTTTAATAACATCATTACGTTCTTCTACTAATTATGTCGCAAATTATCACTTATTGTTAATGTACGGCTAAGGGTAAAAATTAAGTAAAAACTTTAGAAAGAAATGTGGCAAATGAATGAGTGAAAAAGGTTAATTTTCCGGCTGAATTCTTAAATACAGGGTGATTATGCCGAGGAATTTCAAGTGCTCGATAACCACAGGTTCCGAGGAATCTCGGTTGTTACAAATTTACGTATTTTCCACGTTTAAACTTTGAAATTTTTACGTTGAAACAGATAATTATTAATCGCATCATAGATTTTCTCACCTTATTGCGAATTTTTAATTCCACATCTGACTCGATTTATGTGTTTAAATCAATCACTCGATCTGTCCACGTTTATGCATTCGCATGTAACATTATGCAAACTTACCATCTGTTTCGGTCACACGTGGATACATTCACTTGTTGCCCTCCTATGATCGCGCATTCTATTACCCAACCTTTGTGTGAAAGATATACACGAAATTTTATAACAAGCGAAACGGAACTGCGAACAGTTTGAAGAATGTCACATTCAATACTATGCTTACTATATTAAAATCCATGTGTTAAAAATTGGAATTATTGCACTCATATCCAAAATTGCCGAAAGTCTCGTACAATTTTTCTGAGTATTTCTTTGGGAAGAAAAAAATACATGCCATAAAAGTACTCGTCACAATTTTGCATAAATGAATTGATCATCAGTTTTTTCTCCGTTTCATATGCGTTAAAATTACTTGCGTAACATTTACATCTGTAATACACATTTGTCAAGAAGCTAATTTTCCTAAACTTGTCACTGCGTCGTTTTTGATATGAATCTGATTTAAAAAGTGTCACGAGTGACGTTAAAAAATGTACAGAAAAGTGGTAATGCAAGGTGGAGCCAAACTTCGCCATCTGCCTCGACGGCTTTAAGAAGAACGACGAGCGCGGGATTATGTAAATATGACGAATCTTTAAGCGAACTGGGAACAGCGAAACTCGACTCGCGTGACCAGAGGGAATACGTGCGCTGTAGCTACTCTGTTTGCCTCGACTTTGATCTATCCGTATATACGTATACACAGGCTCATCGTCCTTCTAGCGCGGGTTAATTTGAATGATAATTCATGCAGGACTCCATTTGAACGACGCTTTCTGTCAAGGTGTAATTATGACAAAAATCGATTATTGTACACAAAAAAGTAGTATTTTAATAGTTGCTATTTTTATGGAATGGCATTATGTATGTATAAAAAGACGAAAAATCTTTCCGTTATTTATTATACGGAAATAAATTCTTTTCACGCGCGTTATATATTTTATATATATATTTTAGCAAATGTTCGGTAAGCGTTACGGTAAGTTTAATAAAAACTGCTGTAGAAGTAGCAAATCTTGCAAGTTCAATTACACGAGTTCCACGCTTGGAGTTTTCGTGACGATAAACTAGTGCGTGATTGACAGAGAAGAAAAGTAATAAAAAGTTTCGTCGGGGCGTAAATCGAATATGTCCAACGTTCCCCTCGAAACGGCATGCAAAAGAGAGTCTACCGGCAGCGGCTGCGGCGGTGGGAGCCAGTCCACGAGTGTTGGAGTATTACCGCGGTAAGTACAAAATGATAGGTACAAACGGGTATTTAGCCGAGTAATTTTGTTAGTTCGCGATGACACCATGCCCTTGTCGGTGGTGGCTCGAAAAGGGGTGAGTCACGGACGAGGATGACGATCGGCCATTCATTTGGGCCAGGCAAGCGGACGCAGCGAGGTCGACGACGGCAGCCAAGGAGAGTTATTAACGCTGCATCATTTCCGCCGTCCGACACAATCGCGGCTTATCCCACGCTCCTCTTCGTTTCACAGTTTATTTGCACTGGTTCCTCACCGATCCACCGTCCGTCCGTTCGCACGTTCCTGAGCCTTTAGCCTCCGCCTCGCCGGCTCACATCCTGCGATTCAATCTGCCGTTTTGCGTTCCACCACTTTTGCTCCCTGCTGCTCCTCCTCCTCCTCCTTCTCCTCCTTCTCCTTCTCTACCTCTTTCCCTTCCTTTTGATTCATTCGCATCATTTTAATTACCCGCGCAATGGGAAGAAAAAAAAACTGTACTGTGGATTTTGCAACGCGTAAGGAACGCGACGTCCCCATGCAATTGTGAGCGTAGCGCGCTCGCGTACACCTTATTTTCGTATTTCGCGTGGAATACGAGACATCCGCCGCTGAGGACATCGAAAAAGCATTCATTCCCACGACGCTGTCAATGCCGCTTCCTCTTGATCCGTAAGAACGACCCGTATTGACACTGCGCCAGTGAAACGGCAACGATTAAGGCACGGTGGAAATGCCTTTTACTGTAATAATACTGTTACTGCTACCGCTTTTGCAAACGGGGAAGAGCAGTGAAATCAAGCAAATGTGTCGAGGAAGCAGGAGAGCACATACTCGCAATTTGTTAGGACGAAGTGCCGTCTGAATTCTCAATTTCGTAATTCAGAATCGTAACTATTTGCAAAATAATGATTATTGGATTTAGACTAGGGACATGTAATATTGGTAACTCAGAATGATATCCTGCAAAGTTATATTTTACTACAACAAAAGACATATGTGCTTTCATAAGTGAATATTTATAATGTTCATAACGTTGAAAAAAGTTGTGATGATTGGTGAAATATTAAATACTACAGTTATTGTTGCACATGTCGGCTCTCTTAGGAATTTATATTCCCATTATTTGAACGAATGCGTTTAAAATCTGCGAATGTGAATTACCGACTATGGTTCATAAAATAAAATAAGATAATGTACGGTGCAATGGAAAAAATGAATGGCGTCATATCTAACAGCAGTGTTATCAGGGTCGCAATTTAAATGCTACAACTGTCGTTGCACAATTAAAATTACCAAAAGTACAATCTGATCTGCAAGTTCAGCAATTGACTGTTTTGGTTATTAATCGAAACAGGAAATTTGCGGAAAATAATTTCACGCAAATTTTGTTCGTGCATGAAAACAAACGCGAAAAACAATTCTGAAATGTACTGTTGCAATAGAACAAATAAACAATATGTAAATTGGGTACAGGGTAATTTTCATGCATGATATTTAACCTATTATTTAATACTTTTTGCATGAATACTGACTATTTCTGTGTGCACGGCAAATTTCAACACATGAATAGTCGAATTTGTTATTCAAGTGGTAAATTTTCAAGCAACGCAAATTCCATCACAATTTACATGCGCTTTACACTTTTACGAAACTCGTAATTCACGTGGCGAATTTTCCCTGTGGAGCCAAGTATAGTCATAAATGACACGGAACGATGAATATATTTGTACCAAATGTTATTCTACGTCATACAATCGTGATTACATTCAATTAGCAATTGCTGCGCGGGTGATAATGCGAGCTTACGGGTGACTCGCGTTTGATCGTTATCGGCGATCACGGATACTCAAACCTTCAACGCGTAGTGCGCAAAAAAGTGTGACCTCCCACGTGTACACACATCTACGTGCGTACTTGCCGGATGTAATTGCACGGGGATCGGTTAAATCGCGCGGGTATCGCTAAACGCAACCTTTTCCATTGTCGTTCCGCTCCCATAATCAACCCGTGTAAATATAATTGTTGGGTGTGCGAGTCGAAGTTCCGAGCATTATTTTCGTCGGGTATGGAATAAAATGTTGGCTGGCTGTGTCGCCGTGGGGATGGTGAAAAGCGCGACGGAGGTAACCACAAAGGGACGAGAGAATGAAGCAGCAAAGAAGTGAGATCATTTTTCCATTTTTCATATGGCTATGCCACGGCGAATGGAAAGTGCGCGCGAGCACGCAGGAGCGAAAAAGTAAATGTGGCCTGGACGAGCGTGGCGAGAGATAAAAGGCGAGCATGGACGACGTGGAACGAGTTTGGTCGGTGTTGAGGAACCGCCGGTGAAACCTCTTATGCGACTCATTCTTGTTTGGTTCCGGAGCAGATGGCGAGCCCGAGCTCGCAAACATTTAATGGCTTCCCCTCAAAATCAAATGAAAGCTTTATTAACAAGCGCGTGCTCAAAGACGCTGCTATTCGAGCGCTAATCGGCTATTGCGTTACAGTTTACAACCCGACTATTCTTACGATGCATGTATTGCACACACATTCCTCTTGTTCGACTCTCCAATGTGCAACATCGACCATAGTTCCGTACTCGGTTTTTGCGTCTGGCCTATAACCCCTCATTTCCCCCCCACTGTTACGTACACATTATACTTTTCTTCGCACCTAATCACGCTCAAACAAATTCATCTAACACCCGTATATGTCGCAAGGTTACCCAAGTTTGTGTCGGATCGCACGTGACGCGAGAGTGGTATTGTTATTTGGAATCGAAGATAACGGAGGGTTGGAGGGATAACGGTTGACTATCTCATTATCTCAACCCCTACCACAAAGCCAAAGTTTTATGAACGTGATCGTGCGATACGTAAAATCCACAAAAGAAACCGTCGAATGATAGGAATCGCGAATGGGGATACTCGGCAGAAGATGATACGCTCGCGAGCCGTTATTGATCGGTGCGGATGTTCGGTGGATTAGCCAAAATTTCTCTCTGGCGTTGCAACAGCTGCCGGGCGACGTGGCGGATATTCAGTCAGATGCATGTAAAACTATGGAGTCGTGAAGAACTTGGCGATGGTGAGCGTGTGGCCGGATCGATGGAAGGGTTTACATTGTAGCTTAATTACGACGCAGTCGCTGTGTTCCGACGTCTCCGCGACGCCTCTTCTTTCCAATTTTGCAGGACGACTTTCCGCCGCTCCTCGACACTCGTCGACGGCAGTGACGACGGCGGCTTTGGGAGACGACGGTGGCGGTCGGGCACCTCTCAATTTGTCGAGTTGGAAGAAAGGAGGATAATGCCGGGGTCGGAAAAGACGAGTGCGCGGAGGTGAAAAGGGCAACGGTTTGAACTTTGGCGAGGAATCTTATGGAGAGAGTGGTGCGTCGAGCGGAACAGCGAAGCAGCCACTTCGGGGATCTCCGGTGGAGGTTACTAGTCGCGCGACACAGCGCACACACGGGAAGGGAATGGTGTCAAACCTAATTTAATTTCAGACGGCGCGTCAGTTGTACGAAGGCGACGTCTTTGTCGTGCTCGAGAATTCGCTTTGTCTCGGGTCACGCGAGAGAGGGATCGTCGGAGTCTTCTGGACGGCCGTTTATCGAGCCGCCAGTCCAAATAGAACTAGTGGTTTTTCGCCCATTTGCCTCCTGCCCGGTAATCCGGACTGCTCCTACAGTTGCTCCTCATCGTTTCTCTTGAGACAAATCCATGAGATATAGAATAGAATAAGAGAAAAAGAGAGAGAGAAAGTGAGGGTGTGAGTGAAAGAGAGCAAGGGAGGACATGAAAGAAGAAAAGAGGAATGGGGAGAAAGAGAAGGAGGAAGATATAAGGAGGGGGGAGGGAGAGAGAGAGAGAGTGAGGAAATGTGCGTGAGAGACATGTCTATTTAGTCCTGGGTTAACTCTCGTTAAGGTCGGAAAATACAAAGTGTGCAAAAAATGTGTTCTGTTAGATAAAGCGTAATAAACAGCGTAAATGCTGAGTACCAACATAAAAGAGAGAATATCATTAAATACCACTAGCAGAAAATTGAACATTCATAAAATAATGATGTACTCCCACTTTGAACGTATGGAGGGAATTGGTTTCCTTAAGATAAGCACTTAAGAAATTCCAAAGCTTTTTGTAAAACGCAGTTCTCAGCAAAGGTAATTTGAATAGCGCCTTGGAATTCCGGAGCACTCGATTTCGGGTTAAAATATTTTCACGAAAATACTGTGTTAAATAGAAAGGAATGCGTTCAGTTATTACAATGAATGCTTGGATGCTCAAATAGCATTTTCCGCCAGTCAAGTTTCACATAAATAAAAGCTTAAACGTCAATTCTTGTGAATTTCATAAATAAATGTGATGTATTTTATAGTCAAACATGAAAAAGAGATAAAAGATAAAAGCTACGAGGTCTATTGAATTTTACAGTGGTTTTTAGGATAACTCGCGTACCGCGGTTTATCCACTGCCATCCAAAGTCCACCGGAGCAAAGCCGACAACAAAGGATTTTAAGGGACACTTGGCGCAAAGTTCATGTACACCGGTTCCATCTTAAATCCATTACAATGGTCAAGGAACAACGGGTCGGAAGAAAAGTTTATCCATTTCTGTGGAGCTACTGGCAGGGATTGAACGTAATATGCCTCCACTAGGTTCAGAGAACTGATCACGGCATGGACATCCTGGAATGTGTAACGGGAATGTTCTACGAGAGCGCAGCGCATACGGCACTGATATTGGAATAACGATTAATCGTGCAGTTTTATCGTTGGTTCGATCAAACGAGCTCAAGTAGCAGAGTGTCGCGAACGATGGGCAGCGACTGTGTCCTACACTTCCGCTTCCAGGCTGTCGTTTCGCAAACGACTGCCGCATCAGCCCCGGGGCTACAATCATTTAATACCGCCTTGGAGAATTCATGGAAAATGCATATCGAGTTTTAGTTTGTCACGTTAATAAAGGACAAACGGAATATCCTCGGGTAAAATTGAATGAAATATTTAGACACGAGTGACCACTTTGGCGATCATGATAACAGTAATCTTTAATCAGTAAAAAATTCCCTCGAGATATAATGCGAAAAATTGTTTCAGAAGAGACTAAGAACGATTATCCCAAAAATATTCATTTACGAAGCAAACTCCGTTTCTGCGAAAACGACACACAAAATGATTTGAGTTATATGAACCATTGTGCATACTCAGCATTTTGAAATATAGCTATGTACATAAAATAATTTTCTTTTATAATTTTTTAAAATAATTTTTTACATGCTTTATGGAATCATTACTTTTCATCTGGGAAATGTTTGCCAGTGTGTCTTGCGATTTTTTGTGACAATTAACGAATTTCTAATGTACACTAACTTTTTCTAAAATTCAGCCAACCAATTACGCACAATTTGACAACTAATCTACTTTTATTCTGCTTTTATTAGATGTTTCAAATATTGTTATAATTGCATTTTTTTTAAAAATGAGATAGAAAATAAAATGTGTTGTTACAGTGGTGAAAGTATTGTTTAGTTACTTACTCACCTCAAGTACGACTGCCAAACACGGATTCACGGAAACCGCAGACAAAATAGGCGAATGTTTAATTGAATCTCGACAACAGAGTCTCGGCTCTTGACAAATGAAATCAAACTAGACTTGTTTTAATTTACGGTTAACTCATGGCATGGCTGTACATTTCTTCTTGCGACAATTACATTGCAAATGCGGAACAAAAGCAGCGAAAGAGACTTTGCGTTCGCTATGGTGAATTTCAAATCCGTGTCTCTTCTTAACGCTGCTGTTGCAGTACCAAGCGAGTATCATTTTACCCTGCGAGGATCCATAAGAGGAGAATCCGTCCGTTTGTTTACAAAATATAGCTCTCGCAAAACAGATTTTCCTTGCCGCTCGACACGTTCCCTACTGAAATTTGTCAAAGTGGTGCGAATGGTTGATCCAACGCAAATGGACCAACGGAAATCGGGTACCATTTTTTCATGCAAAAGGAAAAAATATGTGAAATATTTCATCAGCAACAAAAGAAAGACCCCGCGTCCTGTGTTATCGCTCCAATATCACAAATGGGTAAAAGGGCCGCGGGTGGAATCTGGTGTGTAGTCACGTGTAAACATTTTGGGGTCGAAGAATACTGTTCGCTGTTCCTCCTTCTTTTATATCCCTTTTTAAGGATTAAGCCTTTTTCCAGGGAAGCACCAAGAGAACGAGTTAGACGTTACAATGTAACGCGTCTTGCACCTGCCACCGCAACCAGCATAGTTCCAGTATACTACTACAACGTAAAGGGAGGAGGCGAAGGGGAAGAGGGAAGCAGGGTTAAAGAGGGAGAAGGAAGGGGAAGAAGGAACCGCTCGATTTTAGTATTGCAGCTCGTGTCGTAGTTGTTGCAGACGCGGGACGCGAGAACGAGCGTTCATCCACTTTCGCAATTCGGCCCAGCTCGCCCTCCGTCACCCTTCCCCACCCCTTCCTAATCCCCCACAGTCCCTCGGCGCCCTTGCCTTATTTCTTCCTCCGGCTTCCTTCCTTCCTTCCGCCCTCGTCCTCGACGTTTCTCACTCCCGCCGCCACTTTCGCGCGTCGCGACGATCGTGCAAAGGCGTCGCGACCTACACCGCACTCCTCCGACTCATATTTTCGCCCCATTTTTCACCGTTAACGACGCGAAGCCGCTGCGCGCTTGCTTCGACGGATACGCGATAAAAAAGAATTAAGCGAACGCGTTTTTATTCCGCTTCCTTATCGATAAATAAGTAACGCCGGGGGTTTGCGTGACTCGATTAAAAAGCAGGTCGGGGAAAATATAACATATTAATAGTCACGAGTTGTGTATCTGTATAAATGTCACATTCGGAATGTTACACATTTGCATGGTAAAATTTCGCACATCCGCCATTTCACTTCCCAAAAATACAATTGTGAATATGTAAATAAGTTTTCGCGTCGTCACTCGCCGCGCGTCCGATTTCCCGGCGGGGAATCTTTTTTCCGTCAGATCCAAATCCGCGTGTAATGCATCTCCGGGTTTAGCCGTTTCGAACCGACTCAATCCATTACGGTTTCATTATACAAAGCGCTACGCGACGAAACCGATCTCCTGTAACGCGAAAGTTCATCGGGATATTACTTAACTAATGTAATTATCACTGCAGGATTAATTTCACTATACTTGTAACATGACCGATGAAGTTAATCGCAAAGCCGGCTCGATGTAATAATTAATCAGGCAATAGCGAATTTTGTTAGCAATTTTGCCGCGCCATTTTCGCAACGCACGGCCACCGCATTGCTCAAATCCCCGTGTTGACGAATTATTAATGCACGCATTGTTATCGGAATTCCGCCAACGGAAGCATTGTACTCGCCATACGAAACACGTCCGTAAACAGTGATTATGAATTTTAACCCTGCGTCACGCTCCGAGGCATTCCTCCGATAGACGCAGTATCGCCGCGATTCGTGCGCAACTGTGACGCAACTCGGGCACCGATGTAAAAAGGGGTTGCGTAATTCAGCATTGCTCCGCGATGCGCATTAGTGCGCTTAATCTCCGTTTCTTTGGCACTAATTCCCGATAATGCACCAGAAGCGCCGTCTCGCAGAGGCCGAGGAAATGATACTTCTTTCGCTCAGCAACCGGGTCAATAACGTTTTTGTGCCTCCTCTGATGTTTTCGTCTCTGGAGTTCATTTGTCAATGTCGGCGAGGAAAGGAAGATCAAAGGATACGAACTGTTCAAGGATCACTTTTCCAAGCGAAAAGCACCCTCTTCTTGACCAACTTTCGGTTCCTTGGCACATTGACTCGGGCTTTGACGGACATGATCTTAGACTCGCGGAAGATATTAAACAGATCGATTACGATGCCCTGTTCACTTTGCACAAATTGCGAGAACATGTTTTCTAATTGCCAACGCTCACTTTACTTACGATTATTAACAGACTGCACGTACCAGGAATAATCACATCAGGGAACTCTTGTGAAGTTAGCACCCCATTTTTGGAAAATCAGAAATATAATTAGAGTTCTGGGTAGTTTTGCAATAGTTCTGGAGGTCTCGATGTATTTTAGAAAGGGTACTAGAGAATTTTACAAAATACAGGGGGCGAAAATTGAAAAATTTGAACGGTTCTGTTCAAAAACAGAGGCACTGACAGTCGGACGTGTAGGTCGGCATGGATTCAGACTCCTCGTCTCACAGTGTAAAAAACAGAAGAAAAAATAGAAAAAATTGTTGACAATTTTCAAAATCACCACCTATTTTCTTCTTTTTCCTCAATATCTTCTCTCCTAATGGCGGAAGTGATCAATATGGGGAATGATTCTTGATGTGCTTACGAGATCTATCTACTGGTGTGTAATTCAAAGTTGAAAGCCGAAGTTGATTTTTCGGCATTTTTTCCACCCCGTCAATTTTTATCGAAAAATCAACTTCGGAATTCAGCTTTAAATTATATACCATTAGATAGATCTCGCAACGTACATTAAGAATCAC
>JABFPT010001742.1:5324-17733 GCA_022817245.1 Nixonia krombeini
CTAAGTTTTTACTCCAAACACGTTTATTCTCCCCTTTTGATAATTAACGAAATTTTTCATCATTTACACGCCATGGTAATTATCTCTTCTCTCCTTTGTAGAATTTTCTTGCGGCATTACGAATAACTGCTATTTTATAATTAACTGCAATTTCTATATTCCTCCACATGATCTTTGGCAAGTATGCCACGATGGTGATTTCTGCAGGCGCGACCACGAGAAATTTCTCCTTCACACTGCTCTCGCAGACTTTTAGTTTTCAGCAATTACTCATTTGGACGATATTCCGCCGCAATTACGTTAATAAATACAACGGATCGTTATCCGGTGGAAAAAAAAATTGGCTTGGAATTCATTTCAATTATTTACATTTCTATTCGTCAAGTCCGACGGCGCCAAGTTTTCTCGACGCTTGTCATATTTCAGGTTGAATCAGGAACAGGTAGCTCGCGCCGAGCTAAACATAGACGCGCCGCGCGTCGATCAAGTTTACTATTTTATCGCGAGTTATTTTCTTATTAATATATCGCGCACGTACGCGTCTACGATACAGTACGTGCGTGCGGCAAGAGCATAAAATAATCATACGCTGCCGCGGCGCCTGGCTCCTGCATTGTAATCAAAATCGATCTTTCGCCAAGGAGGATCCACATCCTGAAAATTATTTCCAGCGAAAAGTATATTTGTCCGTTTGCGTATCCACGAGTCCTGCTCGAGTATTTTAAACGGCTGGAATAACAAACGCGTTGATATGTTGAAAATATGTACACCGCTATTGGAAGGTTATTTCCAAAATGGCGGACATTCGTTTTGTTACAAATTTATTTAATTAATTTATAAATTGTAATTATTGTGATAAAATGTATTCGTTTGCGCACTTTTTCGTCCGAAATGTTATTTGATGTTGCGATTTCGACTTTTTTTAGTTACTGTAATTTTGTGTCGTGTTTAAGGTAATAGGTTTAAGGGGAGGAAATGTAAGGCTGTGTGGGTTTTATGAATATGTCGAGACGTTGGCGGTAAAAGACGGATATTTTTCAAAAGACTTGATGCAATTCGGCAACCTTTGTATTTTGTGGAAGTACGAGGACTTTGTGTGTTAGTACTGTTATTATGACCGGTACATCGAATCGCCATCGTTGTCTTGTCTCACCATCCAGTTCAGTAAATGTATCGCGTTTGGTAGAAATACATTTGAATAAGTAATGACTGCCGGGAGCAACGTCGGAGAAACAAGTTGACACAATGCATAATATATCACGTGCGATATGTGATAATTCTCGTTCTAATTTTAACTTTTCTCTCTGCCTCTCTCTCCACCTTTAGAACTCCACCTTTATTTACATCAGCATCCTTCTCTTTCTAAATTGTTACATTCTGTATGTACTGGACTATTGGACAAATAATTGTACAAATTGAATATTTAAGTAGAAGTATTTATTATCATGTACCATGTCTCTGATCGATGCTTCATACCATACAGGTATACTGGATATATACATACGTAAAAGTGAACACATAAATATAAACTTAGTACGCCGCTTTTTGAAAATAAAAAAGAATTATTTGAGTTTTGAGTACATTGGCAACATTTTTCGACGGGTCTTAAAAAGAGATCTGGTAAATTTTTCAAAACAAAGGGCATTATTTGAAAAGTTGAAAAAAATTGGACGATTTTTTGCAAAAAAAAAAGGGTTGGAAGAGCCGTGATTTCGGCACAGATCCGAAATCCTCGTTCAAACGCACGTCGCGTAGTGAGTCAAACGGAAAAGAAAATATTTTTCGCATATTTTTAAAGGATATTTTAGCTTTTATCCTTCCCAATTTCCTCTTTTTCCCTCAATATCTCTGCTCCTAATGAGTGGAGGGGCTAATATGTGCGGTGATTCTTGATGTACGCGACGGGATCTATCCGTTGGTATGTGATTCATGGGTGTACTTCGAAGTTGATTTTTCGCAAAAAATTGAAGGGGTACCCCTTTGGAAAAACGATGAAAAATCAACTTCTGATTTCAGCTTTGAATTATACACCGTTGGATAGATCTCGCAACGCTCATCAAGATTCACCCCCTTCAATTTTTTGCGAAAAATCAACTTCGGAGTAGACCCATGAATCACATACCAACGGATAGATCTCGTCGCGTACATCAAGAATCACCCCTTATGTTGGCCTCTCCAATCATTAGGAGCAGAGATATTGGCGAAAGAAGAGAAAAAATATGTGTTGGAGGAGATGGATCTATGGAATTTCACAGTTTTCACCTTATGACTTTCTCTGATTTGGGCATTTCAACGATTTATTATACAGTTGCTCTTATTTCTTTATATACAGTTGTTTTTTAATAATTAAATTTTTACAAATAACGGTATATGATGGATCAAGAAAAACCTCATTTTAGAACCTTTTGTGCTTTATGAGTTCCAAGTCATAATGAGGCGGAGGCTCATACAAATTTTTCTTTCGCCTTTGGACCATCTAAAGTTAAAGTGCGTACGGTGCAAAGATGGTTTGAAAAATTCAGGTCAGGTGACATTAAGTTTGAAGAGGAACCTCGCACCAAAAGAGCTTGATGACAACGTTCTCAAGGCTTTGGTGGTTAATGAACCACTATTGACTACGAGACCGATCGTGACCGAAGTGTACATAACAATTGAAAACCACTTGAACAAGTTTGACCTTGTCTACAAATAGTGTCGTTGTATTCCCTGTGAAATGAAATTAATTCCCTGCGACGCCCAATTTGCACACCAAAAAAGTTAATGCTATGCATTTCGTGGCACCGTCAATACCTCATCCACTGTTGCAACCAGATCAAACTGTCATAGCAGATCTATATTGTGATCAGCTAACCCAACTAGATACAAAAATACGCGAACGTCGTCCAGCACTGTATACCTGAAAAGGTGTTGCCTTCCAACATGACAATGCGAGGCCTCACGTGGCTTCAAGGCCGAAAGAGAAGCTTCAGTCATATGGTTATGAAGTGTTCTCACATCTTACTCTCTGTACCTAACTACATACCTGACTTGGCACCATCTGACTGCCACTTGTGTTCCACTGTGGTCAGTGGTAGATTTCCCCATCTCAAACGACAAAACGTTTTACACAACCGGCATAAATGACTTTGTTGACAGATGGAGGAAGGTCATACAAATCAGTTATCAATAGTTGACTACTTAATCTCACTTATGAGCTGAAGTAGAAGAAATTGAAATTTCCTTAAAAAAAGAAAATCCTTACCAACCTAATATTTTGATTTTCAAGAAAATGGGTGTTTACTTCACAAAGGTGAATTTGAGTCAGTGTATATTAAATACAATATATAAGTGATCTGCAAAGTTCGTATGTTACGCATAAACTTGTATGTGTTAGCTGTTCTAAGTGTATTACAGGAAATGACATTTGGACAACAATCGCTATACATCTTTAACTTACGTTACTCGCGTATAATCCAGTAAAAGCCTGTGTACAGTAATACAAATGTAATTAGTGTTGCGCCAGAAATGAATTTACCTCGCTTCTCTTAACGACCGAGGTAAAATAAACCAAGTATGGAATCCTCGACAGTTTCGCAATAATCTCTATCGGGTTTTCGTTGCTTTGCTATTTATGGAAATGTCAACAAGGCTGCATTGCGTTTAAGTGTACTAATTACATTTACCAGTCATAACGCCTTCCTATATATTACACTTATCATGTTATTTTCATTCATTTACGGTATTTCGGCCCTGTCGCGAGTATAAAAAAGAATTAACAAATTGAAAATTTTTCTAAAAGTATCCTACAATTTCAAGAATCGAGTAAAGAAAAGGTGCCGTTTTTTTCGTTCAGTTCAAAAGTCCAATATATATCAATATATTTCACCAGACAAATATATATTTTTCTTCTCCAAATATTATTTTGCAACTGATTCTGCTGTACAAAGTGCACAAGTTGCAAAGTATCGCATTACGCAGACAGGTAGAAATACATCGCGGGACCATTTTCAAGGTCACGTGACTGCCACCATCAAATTACTTTGAACTCAATTGGACCGATCTTAATTTTCATTACGACAATCGCGCAAAGCGGCAAGTGGTCTCTTTTCACCCAAAATACTTCTCGCCCCTCCGCGTTGCCAACCCGAGGACCGTCTTCCTAAACGGAAGACAAAAAAGTGAAAGGTACAGCCAAACACGCGCCACATTTTTTTCCCTTCTTTTACGCGTCAACCTGACAATGGTAATTTTACGGAACTGTGCATTCGCCTATGCGCATTTCCAGTCACAGATGCCTTATCTTCAAACCCTTAGTAGGACAGTCCGTTGGAAGGCTTCGACGCAATGGTACATTCCAGGGTGGCAAATCCGCCTGGCCGTAAATGGAATCGGTAAGTGAGGCGGAAGGCCGCGTGCGAGTTCGATTAATCGGGACGTTTCCCTCGATTCGGCCAAAAGCGTCGTTCTTCCCTTTTTTTTTTTTCAAAATGACCGATTTTGAACCGTTCCTCTCCCTAATGGCGACATCTCCCGATGAAGCCCGAAGAGAAATCGCGGGAGGAAGATCGCGGCCTCCGCAACGATTTTCCTCGATTCCAATGCCCGGCTTTCGATCCGGCGTTAATTACTCGCTGATGAATTGATACGCGAAAGTACGTTCGTTAGTCGCTCCAGTTCGCATGGGGAGGGGGGAGGGGAGGGGTGGTTGAAAGGCGCGGCGCATTTGTTCGATCGAAAAAAAAAACGGTTATCGCGAGGAGTGATAAATTTTGAGATTACGGTGAGAGCCAGACGCGGCAAAGTGGAAACAGGACCAACTGGGTCGCGAGCTAATTCCGGATCTTTCCTGACCGCCAAGCGTGTCTTGCTCGCGATGCGGTTTTCGTCGCTAGGCGCCTCGCCGCTTTCGAGCCAGGCTGACCCGGCCGATGCAAATGTCAGAGTGCGATTCGGTTTCCGGCGTAACAAGTGGCGTGTCTCCTCGTATCGATTTCCAACCTGGTTCTGCCGACCGCCGTCCGATTTTTTCAACGCCGGTTGAGAACCGGATAGAAACTGCGGATACGCGATCTCTGGCGCGTGCATCGCGAAACGCTTCGAATAGCCGTTGGATTATTCCTTGCTCCCCGAACGCATCTGCGGTGTTTTCCTGTAAAAAATCGTTAACGGTTATGGAAAGGGAAAAAATGGAGGTTTTAGGTTGATTTTCGAAAAGGAGGAAGAAAATATTCGAGAACTTTCGCGGGGAGGAGCAGAGAAGGGGGTCGCTTTTGAGAGGCGAACGACATTCCCGGCAAGGTTGCCTGGTGCCATGTTTGGCACCGAACCGACCGGCCGAGGATAAAAAATGGTAAAACTCGCGGTCGCGTATAACGAACGGTGCGATGATTGTTAGTCCTCGTCGCGTTTGTCCGGTTCAAGGTGCCGCGGCGTCAAGCGATAATGAGCGCTATGAGGCAAACGCGTGTCCAGAGGCGACGTTGAGTCAGCGCCTCGACAAGGGAATAAAAGGCGAAGTTCCCTTCTGGCAAAGCCGAGTCTGATCGGCGAATCGCTTGCTTTTTATTCCTCGCGAATGTCATCCGGTCGCGGTTTCCTGCGGTTCGGTTGCCGACCGCGCAAGCGAGGTGGCGGAAAACCGGAAGGTTCTTGTTAAAATTCCTCCACGATACACTTTTACACGAGCCTCGCAAACGAATCGCCTTAAAACCTTTGCGGGGCTGCGCCGTTGAATACGTAAGGGCCTCTCGCCAGCCAAGGACTCTCTCCGCAGTCGTGAACTTTGCGACACAGTGACGGCCGCCGATGCTACGTGCCCGGTCAAGGCTATACCGACGAGCCGTCGACAATCTTCCGTGAGCGAGACCAGCGGATGCTCGACGTCATAAATTTAAAGGGGAGTGCATTCGGTGTATCGGGCAAATGGACAGGGTTTTTAGATACGGTCGTCTTGAGCAGAGGGCAAGCCAGGGATTTGTCAAGGTCATTACAAACACTTTCTCATGTTTCGGAATTAACGAATTGAATTATATTGATAGCGATTGAATTTATACTTGTTATTAATCATTGCATTCGACATTTTGTTTTTTGCAGGAAAGTGATTTTCGAATTTTCTGTTTAAAAACGTTTGAACAAAGCAGGTATTTGTCAAGGTCACTACAAACATTTTCTCACGTTTCGGAATCAACGAAATTACAATCCTTATTGAATTTATGCTTATAATTCGTCATTGCATTCGACATTTTTTTTTTTTGAGAAATGATTTTCAAATTGACGAAAAAGTGATTTTCAACCTTCTCGTTTAAAAATTTTTGAATAAAGCAAGAGCTTGTCAAGGCCGCGTCTGATTTCCTCGAATTCACGAAAACGTTAATCTACCAAAGACTTCGTTATATTTCCAGTAACGGAGTCAATGAACGAACTTTGGGGAAAGTAGTTTCGAGCGGAAAGCGAAGTAAGGCGTTATTAGGGGGTTAACGAGGCTGTCGGATTTTCCTGGATCGACGCGTAGCACGTTCGAGTGAGTAGTTTGAGCGCGCCTGTGTACGCTTTCGGTGTACACGAAGTATCCGAACCTCTGGACGATCAGATGGATTAGATCCTTACCTGGATTTCCTCAGTTTTCCCTTCATTTGAATACTCGTCCGTTTTTCCGACTCGAATACATATTTATTCATCCTCGATGAAACAGTTTAAATGCGGACATAAACTTTTGTTCAAAACGTATCGTTTCGAAAAATCGAACAACCGCGATGGCACGTTTAGGGAATGACCTTGAAACATCTTGACGACCCTAGCAGAGAAAGAACAAGAAGCGGAATTAACAACCATCTGATCATAAATTCCCCTACTTTGCAGTACCGAAACGCGTGCTTTGCTCGCAAATGAAATTGCGCATCGGGCGAAATTAATTAATCTCGTTATTATGTATTCTTGCGGTTCGGCAAGCAATAAATTTCACCGGCGCTGGTCGACGACTCAATGGGAAAGTCTTTGGTCTAAATGCTAAGCGAGATAGAGGCGAGCGAGGTAAATTAAAAGGGGCAAAAATCGTTATTTTACATCGGCATAAATAAGGGTGGAGGGAAAGAAGAACGTCTGAGAACCATGCTCCAACGTGTAGTGACTTATTATTGCGGGCATGGAGAGGTTTATAGAGCCTCGGAAGTACTCACGTGTGTAGTCGCGTTTTACACGCTGTACTATCAGTTATGTAGCCCTATTAAATTTTCCTCCTTTTTTTTTTGTTCTTTGGTTCTTCTCATAGTCGAGTGCAAAAATAATTGCAGTCAATAAACAATTGGAAATTAATGTTTAAAAAATAGTCAAAACAAATAGATTCGATCGGAAATGAATTCAACTGTTTTAAAAAAATTTGTAGAAATTGAATAAAAAAATTTGGTATTGTTTTTCACCTACATGAGAAGACTAGCGGGTCGGAAACTATGAAACGGGCGTTGGGTAAACGGCCAGACTGAACAAAAACGCCCGTTTCATAGTTTCCGACCTAACATCAATCCGCAGTTCTGTCAATTATATTCCACAAATGCGAACATCTTGCCATCTTTTTCATTTACTGTGTACTCTGCTCGAATGAAACTCTCCACTTTGCATTTCAAATTTTCGTGGTGTGACATCTGTAGTAGTAACAATCTTTCGTGTACATCTCCCATAATGCAAATAACCCGTGTCGCCGTACTGGCGCCAATGGAGAGATTAGGGTTGGCATTCGTGTCCCGTTAAAAGTCCTGAAAATGACAATTCAGAATTATACAGCGCAGTTGCTTACAGTCGTTAAACAACTAAGTTGTTTATTCTACGTTGAAAGCATTGAAGATTGAAAATCGCTGAAAAATGGCGCGGTCAGGCGTGTCATAATTTCGATTTATGCCAATCCTCGTGTTATCTTCATTCGGCTGAGTCGTAAAGTCAGAATTGGCGGATCTTTGTATCTGTTAAGCGGACACACGGTTCGCCCTCGTTCACCTTTACGAGACGCCGGTGTCCCGGGTCATTTGAAATGCCATCGAGAACACGCACACAGTCACGCGGACCACCACGTGGCCGCCCAGTCGATACGGTGCTCTTTTGACCAGGTACGTGTGTCACGTCGTCCGTGCAAGTGTTCTTGCACTTGGGTCGAGGGGGGGGGGGGTATAAGTACGCGGGTGGGACCAAGGAAGGGTGCAACCCTCGCCTGCGAACAAAGGTCTTTTTTTACACGCTGGAGTATAATTCTCGACTCTTGGCGGTGTAACATGTGGCTGCTAAACCCTGTAAACCCGAACTTTCCCGAACAAAAATTTACGAGCCGTTCAAAAGACCGCGATTTATATCACTTTCGCATTCGCGTCTCGTAATCGCAAGCGCGAAAAATGATATCCGCTTAAATGGCATGAAAATGAAGAAAAAAAAAGAGCTTACGCCTTGACTAATCTTCCGTTGCGACCCTTCTAGGATGTTCCTGGCTAACGGATGGAGGTCCCCGGAAAAGTGAGCCGCGGATGGATAGCGAGTGACAATCGGCTGGTGAAGCGATGACGTTACCGGTGTCCAGCTACGAAGAGCTACTCGTGCAAGTTCGAGAGATAACCCACGAGACGATCCTGCTCCAGCGCCAGCTGTCCTCGGACTTGTACGACAATGCCGACCCAACCGACGTGAACCACAACCTCGCGCTTATGCGACAGAATTATGAAAATGGTCAGCCACACTTTGGTCGTAAGAATAGTCTAACTCAACCTCAAATACCACATTCTTGCATGCCTTGCCTACCGAAATACAGTGTTAATGACTCAGCAACATTTCTCTGCCGTAGATCATGTTTTAAGGGCGGTCGTTATTCCGCAAATGATAGAAACCATTTTTGGGTACGCTGCACCAGTCTGGCCGCTTTATTGCGCAATTACGAGCCAAGTTTCCCTGCGCTAAATCGCGGAACGAGTATAAAGCCTATTTCAATCCTATGCGGATCTTGTCACAGCTCATCTGGCCCCGTTCGCCGAGACGCGCCTCGTTTTCCGCATCTTGTCACAGACCGCCACGACTCATCCTTTCGACGTGATTTAACAGTCGTGTACACCGGCGCCGTCCCTCAGCCCGAAAGTAACTCGCGATGTTCGACAGAGGTTGTACTTGGAACGATGCCACCGGACTGCCAAACCCGAGACCAAGTGCAGCAACTTAGTAGAACAAGCAACGGCAAAGAGGGACGGACAAGCACCGCGTCAAACGACTCGACTGACTGACCAACTCGGTTTATGACGCAGGACATGTAGGCACGTCGCTTTCATCGGTCTACGTTCGAATTGCGAAACTGCTGGTTGAAAAATGCGTTCCACATTGTACAGTAATAGGATGATGTTAAAAATATAATGTACGAATTTCTGCTTTAGAGTGTATTTCGGTATGATCGTTTTGTACACACGTTTGTATAAAGGCGCGTATGTTGTTGTTGAAACAAATGAAGTTAGTACTTAATCAGTAATCAACAGTCATTTGTTTTTCTTCTCACAAAGAGGAAAGTTGATATTGCGACAGGTTTGGGAAAAGCGTTGAATTTTACGCGTTATCCACGTTGTATCTTATCTATCGGTATACTTATATAGTGAAAGTTGGTAGATTATTGATAATCTCGATAATGTAATTCGATACTTTTCTAGAAACGTTCGTCATCGTTCGTACACGCCTGAAATGTACACCGTGATTCAATAGTCGTGACTAACGTAAATAAAGTAAGTGGATTTTTTCCCTCTGATATCGCATTTTAACCGCAGTTTCGTGATTGAGAAAACGCATTTTGTTACTTCGAGGCAAAGCCAAACGTTTGCGGAACGTAGTTTTGCTTTTAAAAAGCGTGCCTTACGTTAATGCCTCTTTGTGTTGTCGAATGCGAATGCGAGGGAAGTGCCTTGGAAACACTGGCCTGTTTTTCAACACAGAGAGCTAAAGAGAAAATGACAACGTGCACGGCTGTGTCGCGATCAAAAGCACGTTCGGTATGTGATAGCGATGAAAAACGTGAATAAGGAACAGAGAGCGTGAAAAAGAATTCAGTTAAAACGTTCCTCTTTCATGCCCCTTTTATCCCTTCATCACGAGTCATTCGCTCGTTGCTGACTTCCCCGAGAATTACCAGACGCACCTACATTTACTGCCATAAAACGCGATATTCCCCTTCTTTCTTCTCGTTCACCTATTTCAGCGATAAAAGCTATTTGCCACGACAGACCCAATTTTTCCACCTTAATTGCATCATTAATTTTTGTTCTTTTTGTTACAGGGAAATTGCTCATGGACAATGCTACGCGGAACCAAGTGAAAAGTCGAGGGTTTGACGAAAAACCGTCTTCCTTGTTTAATCAAGAGTAAGTATGCAGGATAATTGAGATTACAAGCTGTATTTCTGAAATACAGATAGTTAAATGCCAGGATATAATTAATGGTGTAAGGTAGGCAGTGTTTTTCAGATATTAAATACCAAGCAACGAATATTGTATAAGTATTGTAATTTAACAGTGTAAACTGCAATTGGAAATTGTGATCGCAGTTGCAGAGACGTTTGTTCATTTATCAACATCCGATAAATCGGTCATTCGGTCTGTTTATTTTTAGTCGCCGCATTTCGATCAATTGATTTTCACTTAACCTGCCGAGATGCGGAGCGTTTGAATAATTGCAGTCACCGAGATACAAAAATGTCCGGTTTTAGTTTCACAAAAAGTATGATTTATTGAGGATCGCATTTCACAAACAGTGAATTCTTGTTGGTTGCAGATTTCACACTCGTCTCTGTCAAGGATTGACGGTCGGCGATCAGATACAATCAGGAGAGCTAACAGCTCGTTTGTTAGCCTGGCGGAACCATAATCATCACAGACGCACCGATCCGGACAGCGAGGTACGCATCTATTCAATTAATTAAACGCGTCGATTGAGCAGCACCGGGGAACAAAGTGCGCGAGCCTTCGCACAATCTTGCGTAATTGCACAACGAATTGTATTCCTTCTGCAAATGAGAAATGATGCAAATGCATCGCGTAGGAAATGTACGTTAATGTGTCTCTCCCATCGATTGCACGTCCACCAGTCCATTGCCCCTGCAAATGCTAAAGAGAATACCGCTCGCATGAATTATAGATCTGGACTTAGCTACTGTACTGTTCACTTGTGTATACTTTTGCTGCTCCTACATGACCAGGTTGTTTCCTGCACACAGATAAAAGTACGTAGACTTCAGATGAGAACTGTATTAATCTTGTATAGGTACGTTATTCGTTAGAACATAATGATCACGTTAAAAGTACTAATTAAAATTGATAGTTAGTACTAGAAAAATTGAATGATACAATTTCAATCTCCAGTAAACTGTAAATTACCTTACTGATATGGTTCTACACAGATGTCTTACACACTTGTAACCCGTTAAATATACCTTCATGGGACCAAGAAAATGCCAGTACAAACTTGTAACTTTGTCCAATGCGAAAAACGTATCAGTGACATCTGTAAGGAAATAGTATCGTCATGCAGTACAGAATTTCAGAGCACTGGCGTAGGTAAAATCAAAGTTGGCTAACAATCTGGGGTGAGCAGTTTGGAAATGCGGTCTTTGACGAAACTTCCTTCACGTAGTCCAGTGTCGTCAAATCGCACAATGCGCCAGTTACGAAATCTTTTCCTCTCCGAGCGAGAGGTTGCCATTATCTTATTCTATAAATAAGCCGAGTAACGTGTAACCATTCCCATTGGCTCGGTCTCTCCCGGTGTCGGAGAGGCGAGCAGTGACCCGAGTGAAGCGCAGAAGAGGAGCCTTTCCCCGCCTATTTTGAGACCGCGACATTGGCGGGACTCGAAATGCTGTGTTTGCGTATACCGCGTAGCGGTGAAAAGCCGCGGAGTAGCCGAGACTGTCCTACGATCAAGGTCGCTCGATTTGCGATGCCCAAGTTCGCTGACACTTGCCGAGCAGCGGCGGCGTCCGGCACGGCCGGCGCCGGAGCATGTGAGCGAACCGACGTGCCGGAGGTCGAACCGACGACGAGGATTGCGCAAAAGTACCGGCGCAATTGCACCATCCGAGCCTGCGTCGTGTCGAGGAACAACGTGTTCACTTTCCAGGGGTGGCACTCACATTTTATTGATCAACTCCTCGCCTCCGCAAAAAAGAACTATCCGCCACTGGCTTCCAAACTATCCTTCGATCGATGACATTTGCTTTATTGATGGGCCATTTTTTAAATTGACTTTGCACGTTTACAGCACTACCCTGCTTTATAATTAAAATCGATCAGAGGTTTAACGGGCCGTTTGTTGGATTAGCGAGCGTTTCTGTCCTGAGCAGTTTGCAATAATGTCTCTAATAAATCTTGGTGACCATTGAGGAACGAATTTATTAACCTTTTAATATTTACTAAGAACGGCATATCTT
>JABFPT010001745.1:0-14614 GCA_022817245.1 Nixonia krombeini
TTACAACATAATAAATAAATAAAAAGAGGACAATTGCTTTACAAGTCCTTAAGCAATATTTAAAAAACAATCATGTCGCCAAGATGGTCTGCACGTTTGCTGCACGACGACGACGTTTTTCGGAACACGTTAGAATACATTTAAAAATTTTGGATTTGAAAAATGTGAAATTCTGAGTTGTTAAAATATACGACAACAGTAATATTACATCTAAAAGTCAAGAATTGAAGGTCAAGTTTCTGACGTTCTTAAGACTTTTGTACTTATTTCGGTGATGGGGGCCAAGCATATGTCGAAAACTTTTTAAGAAAAATTCTAATAGCACCTTGGTTTCGAACTTCACAGAAGCGATATATGTTGTATACCGCTTAATATATAATATAATATGTTATATTACATTATATTAATATATAATTTAATAAGAAAAGAAAATATATAACATGCTCGATATCAATTGTTTGACAAATCGATAGCGTACATTTTTTCGCTGCGTCTAGGCTGTTCACGTGATTTTAGCTTATCTGACATATGTGTTTACGAGTCTGTTTGAGAAGATGTTACGTAGCAAAGCCATTAATTTTTTTTGAAGTTTTAGTCTTTTGACTATTGTTTGAGGATAGTGTTTTGCACAGCTCGGATAGTTCGACTGTGAGATTTTTTAAAATTTGTTATAAGTATGTTTTATTTTTTAGATCGACAAGAAAAAGATACATGCCAAGGGAATGGAGGATAGAGTTCATCAAGAAGTGTTAATTCACAGTCGCTTAAAACATCCATCTGTTTTGGAATTATATACAGCATTTGAAGATTCTAATTATGTGTATCTAGTGTTAGAATTGTGCCATAAAGGAGAATTGCAAAGTTTTCTTAATCAAAAAGGTCGTCTAAGTGAAGAAGTTGGTAAATAATAGTTTTTTTATGAACACAACATTATTTCGTTTATTAATAACAAATATTTCAGTTTCATATTACGATAGATATATCTGTGTGTTCATCTAAAATTAGATGTGTCACCAAAGTGTACTGGATCGTTGCGGATGACAGGAGAGTTTTAAATTAGATAAGGTGAACATAAGCAGCACTGGCTTTATTTGGCTCGAAACAGTAGTTTATTTAACACAAAATTAAATGCAGTAAAACATAAAAAAACTAACTAAATATAGCCTTACTTTGCGGATATTTGACCTAAATGATTTCGCAAACCGAAACGGTTGAATTCAGTGGAAATATACGTGCGAAGAATAATTGCTAGTCGTATGCGAATAGCATCTTAGTTGTAACTACACTGCCCAAATTTGAATCTTACAACGTACTTCACCTTGAGTACGCGCGAAGAAACAAATAACATGGCAAAATTGTTATAACTATTGAAAACGGCAGGTTTTCTTTATACCTTCATATTAAAACCACTTAAAGTATATTTAGAAAATTTACATATTTCTGACTCATTTCAGTAACTTTATCCCTTATTCTTTTTAAGCACTTAATAATATCTTTCTCTTGGGGGCTAGATTACGCCAACGGGACAGTTAACCAAGGTTAGTGTATCCACTTCCCCGAAAGCCTAAGATCGGGGCGTGAGACCTACCTTCTCGAAACGTCTCAGCAGTCCGTTCACCCCGACTTTTGCCCATACCGCCGGTTGCAGATATCCGGTCCCCAGAGTTGGCAATCTCTGCACTAGCAGTGACGGGCAGCAGTATACTATGTGAGTAGGAGTTTTTGTCTCCTCCTCACACCTTCTACACAGTGGTGTTACATACTGCAGTGGTATGAACAGTAATTGTATAGAGTTCTCTATTTTTTCTTATTATTTATGTTCAACTCGTTGCTATTTTAACAACGTATCTTTTTCGTCGTCATTGCGATTATCTTTCCGTTTTTACAACGCGGTAACGCCCAACTGCCCATACTAAAAATTCCTTTCCCATGACTCACGAAAAATAATTATCTATTTCCTTGTACCCTCCTTTTAAACCTTCCCAATAAACGCATAAAAATCACACAGGGAAAGACACGTGCCTAGCAAATGTTGCACTACGTCACCAATTTCCCCATTTCTTCTTGCTTACACTTACCAATACACTACGATTTGTCCAGCGTAAATTCCATTACGTCCACACCTTTCCCACTTTTCTTTTTACTGGTACTTCACGTACCAACCCTTGCATTATTCCTTCCACTTTTCACGCGTTTTCTTCCTCCCACTCTTTAAGTTAAGAAATTATAAATAAGTTGAATTTCTTGAACTCGACTCTCCTTTTTAACATCTGCGAACTTGGGGCACTTGCTGTTTTTCAATTTGTTTAAGATATTTTGTGTTTTTAACTTATGTATTTTTATAAATTTTACTTTGAATCGTACGTTTATTTTTTCTGAATTGTAACTCGAATTGTGAAATAGTGCATTTTTAAGTGTAAGAAAAGTTCATTGTAAATTCAGAGCTTTATGTATTAATTTCGCAAAACAAGGTTTAATTAAATGTGTCGCCGTGCCCAATAAGCGGAGGGACTATTCAGCAAGAATATTGAAAGTCATTTGTTTTTCAATACTTCTTTCCCTCCTTCTTTTGTTCAGTTTACGTCATTTCACTGCATTTCTTATAGAAATTGTCAGTTCACTTCTTCACGTTTGCTCGGTCCTTGCGAGATATTCGCTAAATACGGGCAACGAATCGTAGGGTCACGTCTCCTACGTCGTGGTCCTTCCTTACGCGTATTCCAGTACGTAACAGTGATGAAGTTCTTTCTCCCACTTTGTGCCTGAAGCCTCGCAGATCTCCATGTCCTGAGAGGATCTGTACAAGTGTTCTGGCCCGATCCCTACGCAGTTTCAGGATGTATTTAGCTCATGGCCCTGCTTGGTTTCCTGGCAGGTCGTTGGTTATCTTACATCCTCAGCCTTCTCTCCAGTCTCTCAACCATCCACTGTGTAATCCGCTGTAATCCCTCTTGATAGGGGCTCGACTTGTAGTGGAATTCCTTTACTTTCGTCACCCCTTCTTGCGAGCGAATCCGCCATCTCGTTACATTTCAAAACGAAGTGTCCCAGTATCCAGGTAATGATAAGCTTATTCCTCTTAGCCAGGATATTGAGCTTTTCTTTACATCTCCTGACCAGTTTTTATGTACAGGCAGATCTCTTTAATGCACCTATAGCCGCTTGGATATCTGTGCAAATCTGAAGCGTTCTGCCTGTATATTCCCTCATAAGTAGGGTCTCTACACATCTCTTGATGGCGAGGACTTCCACTTGAAAAACAGTGTTATACATCCTCAGGGAGGAAGATGGACAGTCTTCCAGACTTCCATCTGTAAATTCTGGGAAGTCCATCTTCCATCTTGGGAAGTCTGGAAGACTGTCAAACAACACCCGCTCCAACATCGTCCGGGGCTTTGGATCCATCTGTAAACCAGTTCTCTCCATGCCCGGTAGGTTGCCCTTCATCCACTGCCCACTATCCGGAATAGAGGTTTTAAAACCATCCTCCAGGAAGAGGCATATGGTACATTTCTCTTGAGATTTGTCAAAGATCTCACCCCTCAGGACTAACCTCGAGATGGCTAGATCCGCATCTAACTCATTCTCCTGAGCACGTAAGCCTATATGCAGTCCTCGCCGCAGCACTTTTCACCATAAGTTCCGTGGCGGGCAAGTTCAGAACAGACCTCAGTGCCAGGGTTGGTGTGCCCCTCCTTACATCCTACGTACCTCTCAGAAACACAGTTTGTATGCGTCCCAGAAACCTTTTGGTACACACTTGTTCGGTTCTGGTCCACCATAGAATTGTAGTATATTTCACTCTAAGCCTGACTATAGCATTATATAGCCATAGGGTCTGTGCTATTTCCAGTCCCTAATTAAGGCCTACGGCTCTCATGCATTGCCAGTAAGTTACCAAAGCTTTACGGCATTGCCTTTCCACGTAATCTTTCCAGTGGTGTCTTGTCCAGGATTACTCCTAGCTATTTAACCTCCTCCGTAAGATTCACGATCTTACTGTAAAACCTAAGGACTCTAAGTGCTTTACGTTGATATTTCCTCGAGAAGAACGCTACCTGTGTCTTCTCCGGATTAACTCTTAGTGCATTATCTTTTCACCAGTTCTCTACTCTATCCACGGCTCTCTGCATTAGATCTGGTAGTTCCTCCTCATAGGCTCCTCCTTTCACTGTGGCCAAATCATCCGCATAGGCCACCGTGAAGAACCCATGCTCATTCAGCTCGCGGACCAGCTCATCTACAACTAGATACCACAGGAGGGGAGGCAGACCCCCCCCCTCCTGATGACATCTGTTCGAGATGTAATCGCTCACTGTTTTTCCTTGCCACTCAGCTTGCTGGTATCAATCCTCCAGGGTGCCCAGAACCCACTTAATGGCCTTAAGCCCTCTCACCTCGTCAAGATCTCTCAGTCCTTAGAGAGGGTTTTAAGCACTTACACGTACAACATTCATTCGTTTTCTTCACTTTAATATAGGCGATATTGATTACTGTTTATGAACGACTCAATTATGGCTACCGTCTATGGTTGGCGTACAAGAAGTAAACTTCTGGTTTACTACAGCGCGCGCGATCGCGAGGTCTTCCGACTGTCCTTTGTTTTTTTGCACTGAGAAAGGGTATCATCTGACTTTCAGACGCAAAATTTTGTTTTTAATAGCCTATTGTATTGTTGTTTGGAGGTTAAAAATTTAAGCCATGGATAAGACAAAAACTCGCATTATTTTCGAATATGAGGTCAGTCGTGGAACTAGTGCAGCGCAGACAAAATGAAGTGTGAACGAGGTGTTTGGCAAGGAATTGGCTAATGAATGAACAGTTGGTCAATGGTTTGAAAAATTCCGATCTGGATATTTTGATCTTCAAAATGAACCACGTGGGCGACTTGAGAGAAAGGTGGAGGGCAATCAACTGAAAGCTGATTTGGAAGCGAATCCATTTAAAACGACGCGTGAATTAACAGCAAAGTTTGGAGTTTCCATTCCTACAATATTAAGTCATTTGAATACAACTGGAAAAGTCAAGAAGCCTGATAGGTGGGTTCCACATGAGTGTAGCGAGCGTCAGCAAAGGAATCGCTTCGAGGCTTGCAATTCTTTAGTGTCACGACTGAAACGCGGTTCATTGCTGCACCGAATAGTTACGATAGCTGAAAAGGGAATACTCTTCTCTAATGGAAAGCGTTCGAGCGATTGGACAAAGATGAAGCGCTGAAACATACCCCAAAGCCGACTACACCAACAGAAATTAATGGTGTACGTTTGGTGGTCCAGCGCTAGTGTTATCCACTGTCGTTTTATGAGACCTCGGCAATCGATAACGGCTGACATCTACGGCAATCAGTTAGAAGAAATGATAAGGCAACTGCAGATTTAGCAGCCGAGATTGGTGTACAGGATAGATCAATTTTCCTGCAGGACAACGCTCGACAACACGTTGCAAAATCTACGTTACTGAGACTACAGGAGCAGAACCTAGAAGCACATTGCTCACCATATTCGCCAGATCTCGCACCAACTGGTTACCATTTGTTCCGAACTATGAACAATTTTTTACAAGTGTTACGAGCTGTCAATTTCAATGCATTTTCTTAATACTTAAAACGATCGCTAATGACTGAGCTGTAGAGACCAACGTAACACATCAGCGCATTTCAAATGCCCGTGTTAACCACTTTTATTTTCTACAGCTCCGGACTTGCTCGTAGCACCTCAATATCCTCGATACGACCCAAAATCGGTAGCACGACAGAGCCAAAGTTCAGGGCCACTTGATTTTCCCTAAACACTAGCTTTGTCCAGCTCAGCAACGGAGACCAGGATCACGAAATCAGCGTTCTTGCAAGGATCAGCGAGCATCATAAAACATCTTTAGACTTATGCACGCAGGTATTCTGACTGGCCACCTACCGAATTATCATTTCAACATCATCAAAATACACCCTCACCTTTACATACATGCACATATTCAATTACTGTAAAATCGTGTAGGTATTATTTCACTAAACTACTGCGTTTAAAATGGAATTCAGTAGTTATCACTCCAAAACACCCAACTTTCTGGAAACGTACGCAGCTCTCGCTGTAAAACAGGTAAAGCCGACCCGAGTCACATTCGAAGCACAGGATCGTGACATAAGGAAAAATAGTTTCATGAGACATAAGAAAAATAGAAAAAAAATTTCCAACGTGCGGTGGAAAACGCCTTCCGCGATTTTTAATTCGTTTAATGTTTCCTTTGTTACACTTCCTTCTGACTTACACGGTGTTTAACACATTGACTGCCGTGGGAGTTACCAGTAAACCGCACTTGACTTGACCGCTGCGCCGCGGCGGTCATCGGTGACCGGCAATGTTATATTGGGTCGTATAAAAAAAAATCCGCGGTTTTTTGCCACTAGATGGTGTGAATTTCTATGCATCGAACAACACTCACCCAAATGTCTCAAACAAACGTGTGCTTAAAGGGTGACATTTCAGCTTCTATTTTTTGTGAAGATAGTTTTCCAATTCGTTGCTCGTGTAAAAAGTTATATTGATTTGAAAATAAGTAAAATATCTGAAGAAATACGCTATGTGATGCTTCTTTACTATAAAAAAAGGTAAAAATGCTGCAAAAATATGCGGCAAAATTTGTGAAGAATACGGTGAGAATGCTGTAAGTGAACGAAGGAACCTTGAGTGGTTTGCTCGATTCCGTTCCAGAAATATCGATGTCAAAGATGCCCCTCGCTTTGGTTGGCCAGTCACTGAAAAAATCGATGAAATTTTGCAACCGGTGTAATAAAAGCGGGACGCAAGCTGTCGGAAAACTGTGGAGGTGCTAAACATCAACCACAAGACAGTTTGGAATCATTTGTTAAGAGCAGGCTACACAAAAAAGGTTGATGTTAGCGCGCCACGTAAATTAACGCAAAGAAATTTAATTGTCCGAATTACCATCAGTGAAATACTGCTGGAACGCAACGAAATGAAACCATTTTTTAAATGAATCAATATAGACGATGAACAATGGATGAAATACGAGAATATCAAACGTAAGTGATCATGGTGAAAGGATGGTGACCCTCCACAAACGACTTTAAAGCCTGGATTGTCAGCAAACAAAGTTATGTTAAGTGTTTGCTGGGATTGGAAGGGAATTGATCATTATGAGCTGCTGCAACCTAGCGAAACCATTCGATCTTGTACTGTGCACAACTCAAACGTTTGAACGAAGCATGTAACATGCAACAATTATTAAATTATTTTATAACTTCTTTTATAACTTTATAAGTTCTTTTATAACTTTATCATTGTAAATATCGCCGACCTATTACCAATCGAACATTAATAACAAATAGAATGTTATTTCACAAACAAATTAATTTATTTTAATTATAAAATAAACTTCCGTTCGCGTACATTGGCGTACAAATGCCCCCGAGAGGTAACGCGTGCGAATACCCACGTAACAACAGTTTATACATGTACATTTTTATCTATTTATTTATTTATATATATATATCCATGCATTGCTTCGATTATTGTCACTAAATTATCTTATTTTTCTTTACAGCTAAACGTATATTTAAACAAGTAGTAGATGGTTTATGGTATTTACATAAACACAGAATAGTCCATAGAGACATATCTTTAAAAAATCTTTTACTTACTATGGACATGCAGGTGGTAAGTTTGAACATACGTAACTAGAACTTAAATTATCTATCATATCTTTAATTTACTGTATTGTTAATTAACGTATTTAGTGATTTTTTGAACAGAAAATAGCTGATTTTGGATTAGCCACACAGTTAACTAGAATAGATGAGAAGCACCTTACCATGTGTGGAACTCCTAACTTCATTTCTCCAGAAGTAAGATGTTATTTTTGAATAATATATTATGAAGTAAAATCGTATTCAGTACTGGGAAAAATAAAAGCGTAAATAAATAATGTTGGTAGGTTGCTACTGGGTCGTCTCATGGTCTTGAAACTGATGTTTGGAGTTTAGGATGTATGTTGTATACATTGTTAGTGGGTAAACCACCGTTTGAAGCAGGAACCGTCAAAGGTACCCTGACAAAATTGGTGATGGACGATTATATTGTACCGTCATATTTATCCCACAATGCTAGAAATCTTCTTGACAATTTGTTACAAAAGAATGAAAAAGACCGGATTCATTTACGAGACATTGTGAAACATCCGTTTATTACGGCGTTAGATCAGCGTGAAGTAATAGTTTTGCATAATCACTTTACTGATAATTATTTTATTCCGCCAATAAACAAGCTTTTTAATGAATATTCTAGAAAGAGAAATCTGAAAACATATCAAGCATGGATTCAGGGTTGGGTAATACTGTATCTTCCTGTAACAACAAACAGCGAATTAGATCACAAGCAGAAGAGGAAATTTGTACAACGTCAGCACGGTTTGACAATGACGTTGTTGCTGTAAATAATAAATTTATGAGTAATATTAACACTGAACCTTTATTGGGTATCATAGAGGAAAGTCATTCCCTAAGTAATACTGTACCTGTAGAAAACGATATTATTGAGAATTCTTGTTTGTCATCCAATAGTTCAACTTTGTTACTTGAAGTGTTGAGTGAACGTTGGTTGACAAAGTGTTCTAACAAGAAACAAATGGATCAGCAACAGAACGCCAGACAAAAAGGTTTTCTATATCTGAAAAAAAGGAATAAAACGAAAATCACTAAAGATATTGAAAACGAATTGCAGGTTATTTCTTATAAGACAATTATATTTAATAATAGAATATTTAATAACATTTCGAAATTCATTTCTAAATAAAACATTTGCAGATATGTCCATTAAACACCAGAAGACTTCAACCAACGAGACACAAAACAAAAAATGCTATTCTTACAATTTTAGAAAATGGAGATGTGTGCATCGAGTTTATTAAAAATAAGTGTAATGTTGTAAGTAAACTTATTCCTTTATTCTTTCTTATTTGCATATCATGTTATGTACATTTCCTAACATTTTGAGACTGATCGAGACAGAAAAAGAAAACTTTTTAGTAGTAAAAATGTAAGCAAAGTTACACTTGGGCAAATTTATGGTGGTCATCAACTTTCTTCCTTGTTGCATTTATTATCGAATTAATGTTACATATTACTTTTGTTAAATATACACTTTTAAAATTCTATTTATAATAAATATCTGTGTTTCATATCAAACATTTGCTCTTAAATTCGTGGTTGTATAGCAGGTGGCAAACTTTTAGACATACTTTAAATATACTTTTACAAATATACTTTTACCCTTTTAATTTATTAACTTTTGTTACGTCGGGAATGCGCGCGCGTTGCCTCGTTCGAGAATTTCTACACCAATAAACGCCAAACAGAAAATGTTGTTTATAAAAATGAAAAATAAAAATTTTGTAACTACAAATCAATTTATTTACTGATTTTAGTATTTTGAACTGTATTATAAAATCATAAATTAGTTGAATGATTCACGACTTTGTGCTCGATGGGAAAATGGTTTATTAATATAACGACGTGTCATACGCAAATTGATTGATAAGATTAAGCGCGTTACTCGTAAATCCAAGGGTTTTTATGCTCTGACTTTCGATGGTGAGAGTACAGATTAAGTAATGGTTTCGGTGGGTATCCCTAACACAAAGCAGCTCTTTCCGACTACATTCTTAAGAACTGCGCGCGACAATCTATTAATTAAGATGAATCGAATCACGCGCGAATCGAATGCGTCAGGGATGTTTTCCGTTCGATCATGTCGTTGGCAATCGGGTATGGTGACGCCAGAGGCAATAAGACCTTCGTTTTAACACGTGCCGCACACTTTTAATTTGACGATCGTGCTCAGAAACACATTTTTTTTCAATTGTTTATGACTGCCAGATCAAATCGAGTGTAAGTTGTATGTTTGGAAGTGAAAATTATCATAAGTATTACTGATGTATTACTCAATAATTAGCAAGTGTATGCGTTAATACACTACGTACTAACGCTGTCATTTTTATATTGATTAAAATGTGCACGACGTCTATAGCCGTCGTTTCCCTACATATCGCCAAAGATCGGACGGCTACAGCCGTCATTTGCGGCAACGTGTTAACAAAATGTTTGGTTGTGCATGAGCCATTGCTTGTCGACGAATTGTTGCTTCGCGATGAAATAAGTAAAGAAAAGTTACGCACGTAACACTTTTATTATTAAAACCGACTTTTGCGTTATTCATTTTCAACTCTAGTTAATGTACGTCTACTAAGAATGTGTAAGTCCAGACACGAAAGTTAAAGTTTGTGACGTGGCGACTTGTGCGCACGTCTCTTTGGCACGCACCGATGTAAATTTTATCCAACAAATCGAACAAATTAACATTAAACCCGAGTCACGCGCAGAAACTAGAAACCAAATAGAGAAACGATATCGCGCGCGACTGCGTTAAGCGGAATTTTATGAATTTCTCACGCAACGGACTGACTAAGGGGGAGAACCAGGAAAGGGATTGGCTTGGGAGTAAATTGACAACGGCGGGTCGTGCTCTTTAACACAATTATCTCATTTTAATCAGCAAAAGGTTACAGAAATATATCTCAATTTAATCGGCAAGAAACTACAGAAATATAAGGACCGGCTTGTATCGGGCTATGCTTCTTAAATCGCGTCACAGTACAAAATCTCGAGTTGTACAAGACAGAGTTTTTTCCCTCTCGTTTTCATCACGTAATAATTCCGCAAACGACAGCTACACTGTATTTTCTTTGAATTTTGTGCATGCGGCGCGACAGCCGATACGACAACCAGGGTGGTTACGCTTTCCGAGCGGGATCGCGACAGATGCCGGCCGAACGCGTGTTCTCTCTCTCTATCTCGCGAACGAAACCCCGATAACCCAAAACAGTCCTGCGGTAACAAATTGGCCCGAAATTCTCGATTACACTCGACTTCTTTCCTAAAGCACTCAATGCAATGTAGTTGTGAGGTGGAAACGGCGCTAAACGGCCCGCAGTACTCATTAGTTTTTCCCAATCCGTTCAGTCATACCGTTAACTGAGTCGAAAATTGAAATGGTGGTGTTTTCTTCTCCTCTACTGTTCTTCCTTTGGACATAGATGTTGACGTCCTGTCGCCATGTCGTGGTCCCAGAGAACGGAGGGCACGCGCACTTTCACTCCACGCTCGTACGACAATATTGTACGCTTCCGACAAAGGTGTTCGTGTCTCAGCATAGGTAATACATAACGAAACCACGACAATGTTAACTTCCTCAATAGATCCATAGAAGTCTCGTTCATGAGCTTAAAATCGGGGAGTTTCGCGAGAGAGTGCGTTAAAAGGTGACCTTGCCAAGCGCGTTTCACTACCACCCTCTTTTAGACAGGTTGACAAGAAAAAAGACACGTCACAAGTTGTATATTATATTTTTATATAGTATACGAAGAAATTTCTTACAAAAACAATTAGAAGAAAGGTAAAGTTGGTTATTTATTGTGCAAAAAAGTAGTGAATCATTTCTGGTATAATGATCTCCATGTGCAACCACATCACAAGATACAGTCACATTTCATTGCAAGTACATACGATTCAACAAAGAACATTTAATATGTAAAAATATTGTAAATAAATACGTTCGCCGAATTCACCGTTCTTGTATGTTCTTTTTACTTTAACGGTATCGTACATGAAGTTTCTATACTTCGTTTTCTTAGGTCGTATTAATATGTACAAAAAGTGCAAAATAATATGAAATCAAATATCAGACAAAAAAAAGCATTTTTCTTTTTACGTGGCTATTTGCGCCTCTCGCGGACGTTTCTACGCCAATGTACGTGAACGGAAATGTATTTGATAATTAAAAGAAATTAATTTATTTGTGAAATAACATTTTATTTGTTATTAATGTCTTGATTTGAAATAGGTTATTGAAATTGCAATAGTAAATTTATAAAAGTACTAGGTTGTTCGGAAACAAACTTCGTGTTTTTTCCTAGCAGAGGATTTCATTGTGGTTTTTCAAAGCCAATTTCATACTAAAGCCACTTAATCATTGTATACTTTGACAGCCGATTTATTGGATCATATAAAAAGTTACCAGCAAACAGAACTCGACTTGACCGCAACATCGCAGCGGTCATCGGTGACCGGCAACATTATATTGGGTCATTAAAAAAAATATCCGCGGTTTTTTGCCACTAGATGGTGTGGATTCCTATACATCGAGCAACACTCACCTGATTATCTCAAACAAAAGTGTGCTTAGAAGGGTGACATTTCAGCTTCTATTTTTTGTGAAGATAGTTTTCCAATTCGTTGCTCGTGTAAAAAGTTATATTGATTTGAAAATGAGTAAAATATCTGAAGAAATACGCTATGTGATGCTTTTTTACTATAAAAAAGGCAAAAACGCTACAAAAATATGCCGCAAAATTTGTGAAGAATACGGTGAGAATGCTGTAAGTGAACGAAGGAATCTTGAGTGGTTTGCACGATTCCGTTCCAGAAATATCGATATCAAAGATGCCCCTCGCTTTGGTTGGCCAGTCACTGAAAAAATCGATGAAATTTCGCAACTGGTGGAGTAAAAGCGGCACGATAAACTCTCTTCATGGTAAAAAATTGGCCCACTGAAGCGCCGCTGAAAATCACTTGACCAAGTTTTTTGACGATAAACTACAGAAGTTGTACACCGATTGAATTGATGTACTTGATGTACAATATGTACTTGGTTAAAATAGATTTTCAATAAAGAAAATTTTTGTTCAGGAGTGTACCAAAAAATCGCGGAGACTTTTCATATGTCCCAATATAATAGACCGTATGTTTGTTGAGCCCGAGTGATCCCACAGTTGCGTTTAGTTTATATTTAGTTGGGGAAAAGAAATCCATTATTTCTTCGGTATATGGATGTGGTGATTGTTGTCCCGTAAAGTATCGATCAAACAAGTTCAGATTTATGCTCGTTGGAAAGGTGGCATGTCGCATAAAAAAAAAATTCTTTTGCTGTTTTTTTGTCCAGTCAGTTATGAGTTACAGAGTGTTAACAATGGAAGTCAACAAAAAGAAAATTGGGTACATTTTCTTTTGATAAAAGCGAACATGCAAGCCAGGCGGCTGAAATTGTGAATGGTATTTATGGTCCCGATACTGTAACAGTCAATTACGTGCAATTTTGGTTTCGTCGATTCCGTTTTGGTATTTTTGATGTTAAAGATGCACCTCGCACAGGTAGTCTCGTCGTCGAAAAAGTCGATAAAATTTCAGAAATAATCGAAGTTGACCGGCATGTTAACAGTCGTAGAATTGTCCAGGAGTTAAAGATCGGCCATAAAACAGTTTTAAATCATTTGCACAAAGCTGGATTCAAAAAGAAGCTCGATGTTTGGGTGCCACACCAATTAACACAAAAAAAATGATGGATCGAATTTTCATCTGCGAAGGATCGGCCAAACGGAATGAAAGAGACCCATTTTTTAAACGGATGGTGGCTGGGGATGAGAAATGAGTCACATACGACAACATTCTGCGAAAACGATCTTAGTCAAAGCGCGGTGACGCAACTCAAACGTTTGCTAAACTAGGACTAACGGTCGGGAAGGTTCTGCTGTACATTTCATGGGGCTGGAAAGGAATCATTTATTATGAGTTGTTTCCATACGGCCAAACACTAAGTTCGAATGTCTACTGTTAACAACTGAACCATTTGAAGCTAGGGATTGACTAGAAACGGCCAGAATTATCCAACAGGAGAGGTGTTGTGCTTCATCAGGATAACGCCAGCCCACATACATCTATAGTGACTTGCAAGAAACTCCTGGAGCTTAGTTGGGAAGTTTTGATGCATCCACCATATAGTCCGGTCCTGGCACCAAGCGATTATCATGTTTTTCTTGCATTGCAAAACTTTCTTAGTGATAAGAAATTGGCAATAAGAGAAGATTGTGAAAATCGATTACTAGATTTTTTTGCTAATGGGGACCAAGACTTCTATGAGAAAAGCATTATGAAGCTAGCTACCTTTCAAATGGCAACAAATTATTTACTTTACGAGATATCAATCACCACAGCAATCTTCCAAAAAATAATGGATTTCTTCCCTAATTTAATATAATGGCAGTAGCATTATTCCTACCTCAGCTGGTCAAATGACCGTTTTTCAAATTTCGATTAGTTTCCTGCATACAACTTATTAGGTTGACGAGAAAGTAATTTCGGTTTTTAATGTGAAATAAAATGGAAAGTCGAAATTATTTTCTTGCCAACCCAATATTTGGATTGCCTTTAAACTTTACTTTTCCTAAGATATACGTATAAGAGATTTTTCAGTATTCAGGTTGCTTTTATTGTTTGTTTTTTGAGAAAAGTTTATACTCTATGTTACCTACCACGACAAGTTATTTGACCGGTTGAACGATTTATATCTTTTTGCAATAGTATTCTCTCGAAGACTCACTTCTGAAACTAGTTACAAACGGCAGGTAATGTAGTTGTGACATTATTTTAGCGGAATAGTGCCTCCTAGGAACTACTTTACGGCAGTTCCAAGCATGTGTAGTTCTCACTCGCTTATCAGTCCCGCGGATTGACAGATCTCTATCGGAAGCAATCCGAAACTTCATATTT
>JABFPT010001747.1:6949-22644 GCA_022817245.1 Nixonia krombeini
TTTTTAGGCTTCTGTGTCTGAGAGTTTTTGGAAGGAAATCTTTTAGAATAATTTGTGGAATATGCAAAACAGTCTTTTTTAAATACTGGAAAGAAGTCTACGCGTGTAGCATTTTATAAAACTACACTCGCGGAAATTAGGAAGAGATCATAGGAGCTAAGAAGTTACGACTTGTCAGTCAGCAGAAATTGAATACTGTTAACACACTGGAAGAATGATAAGGAAGATCAATGAAATTTCTACTTGGATCTTTAATCCTACTTTTCTTCATTTCACAATTAGATTTCTCTTTTAATGTCTAATTGTACAAGTCGCGCAATTTCGACGCATGTTAAAAAGAAATGAACCTAACAAGATCCATTCCTTCATTTCATTCTGCTCTCATCCCTCCATCTTGTACGTTACAACTTCTACCCTTTTCCCCGTACATAAGAAAAAACCAAGACGGCGCACCTCCTCCGATTCAGCAATCGTTAGAGAAACGAGTCCAGTTAATATCAAAGAATTAAGGCGTGATTTCCGTTAACAAATCGCAGTCGTTTATAGCCTCTGCAGGCAAATGTCGTCGGACGACAGATTCTCGCGCGAAGACGCGGCGCTACGTGTTTCGGGCGTTTTTCCGCGTACGCCGAACGAACTTTGTCCAATTACTTGCTCGGTTCATCCACTCACGAGGGAGTCGATTAACGGCAATGTTTAATTGGTACTTCATTACACGGCCGGCAAGGCGACCGCGGCAAATCATAATACTGTCCACAAAAGAAAAGCCGACAGATATTCATAATCTCAGTGATCTGGCATTCCATCGCTATCGCGGCCCACCTCCGCCACCTCGTTACGTCCTTTCCACCTCGACGGCCTAATCGCGATCGCGGTTCGCGTAAGCCCCACTTCTGTCACCAGTGTCGGGACGAGTTAATGCACGGCAATGTAACTGATAACATGCCGAATGCACTGCCTAACCTGTTCCCAGGCATACGTGCCGCGATGCGGCAAACGGGAAATGGCCGGATGTGCCATTTTCACTTATGCAAGATTTCGCCACACCGCGCCACCATTGCTGGGATACGGAACGAAAACTGTTGGTGAATTAACAACGAACGTTCGGGATTCGGGTATTTAACGTTTACGATACATTCTCGGACTAATGCGATCGCGGATAGAATCCATTTCGTAACTTTTCGCAAATTCGTTTCCGTGGGGACGCTCGTTGCCGACGTAGTCGAAACCACGTTTGGATTAATTGAACATGAGTAACCGAATTCGATTAAGAGAAGAATAAAATAGTTTTGTATTCTTATATAATCTTTCATGTAACTTATTTCAAAATCGATGTCGACGTTTATATTTATAAATTGTAATAGTAAAGAAATAAAGTTGAAAACCTTGATTAGGCGATGTGAAAAATATTGAAAAATATATATTTCTATATTTTCGTTAAGAAATGACGCTTGAATAAAATTGAATAATTTATTTTTCTTATCACTTTATTTGCATGTCAGATATGTAGCAGTGATGTCAGTTGCAGTTTTGACCATAAAAATTTGTTGATTTATTTTGCTAGAAATAAACGAATGGTATGTCAGTTGCAATACGTCTTTCCGAATTATCGTAAATATCGTAAATATGAAAAATTTTCCTTTTTAGACACAGCACGCCGTTGACAGATTCCAGAACTGGCATACTCAAATATTTCTTTTTGTCGCGAGAAATGAGGGCAAAGATTCTTTTGTACGGTCAAATATATTAAGGCCAATTTGCATAAAAACAAGTAAATCGGTGTAATTCCTTGCCACTGTACTGAATTACGCCTATGCGCTTCTTTTTGTTCAATGTACAGTGTTAAATGCAGGTCGAAAATTGAAACATCCGCATCAACCTTTAAGGAGTTACGGTTAATTTACATACACTTACGGACAAATTAATTTATCGTTATTAAGAACCCGAACGTTTCATTAGCCAAAAATATCACCAAAATAAATAAATTCTCTTTAAAGAAATGAGCGATAAATTGACTAAAAACGTGTCTAACGTACAGATCAATTATTATATATATTTTATTGAAGAAAGAGAGTAGCTTCGGCAATAACTATTTAGTTTATGAAACATAAGATATATTTCTATACTATAGTATTTCTTTTTAATATCTTTTACTTAGGTTCATTAAACAATCAAGAATCATTGCATAAACATTTACCGTTCCGTGGAGCGAGAAAGTCTATAACGGTACATAGAACATTTTTCATCTTATTCGTTGTACGGTTTCAAATCGGCAAACAACTGTTTCTCATACGAGTAGTAAACATTTGCGTATACACGCAAACACGTATTTTTACTATGCTGGATAGCAAAGCTCATAGCACGAACGAGCGTCGTGTATTTGTCAAATACGTCCTCGTTTCGCCATTAAAGGAAGTCATTCTGGGAACGACTGTTTCCCCAATGCAAACTTTCGCGTTTGTCCGTTCGAAACGCCAGCCGTGGAAAAGTCGCCGAGGTTCCGCCTTAGCCTAGTTCCCGCTTGCATCAGCGTCCCAGAGGAGAAGGAAGGGAAACGGTTTTGCATTTTTCACGACCGCTGGAAGCGTCGTGTAGTCACGTATGCGCGCGCGGGGGGCGCCGAATATGCGTAAGGATGAAAGGGAAAGTTTCCCCCGCGATCTCGCCGCTTGCAATAGCGCCGTCTCCTCGGCCACTCGAGGCACTCAAAGACGTTCGCCCCGGGAGTTCGCGAGGGGCCTTGAGAGCACGTCCTACGGGAATTTTCAGTAATTACACGGTCCATTGCAACCCTCGTTATCCGCGCGACATCGTCCACCCTCTCGAACCTCGTCTGCGAGGGCTCCGCTCGAGGGGCTGAACTTGAAAACTTCCTCTGCGAATATTCACGCGACATAAAAATCCACCAAAGTTTTTCTCTTCCGATGCAAAAAATCACCAAGTACTCTGCAAAACTGTTTCACCCTATTTCAGTCAGCTTATTGTCCCGAACATAAGACGATAGTCCCGAGCGGTTCGACGAATCGGCTACCCCTAGTCGCGCTTTGGACACCGTTCCGTTTTCAAAACGAAAATGACGAGGTGTAACGAACATGTTATGAAATTTGCATGAACGTTTCGGCGTTCATGACATTAAGTTTGAGTCAACGGCAGCTGCGTTGGGAAAACGTAACGACGTCACCAAATCTCTTGATTTTCGTGGAAGCCATTGCTGCAGAAAACGTCGATGGCGCACTATTCGGAAATTCCTTTTACACCGTCGGCGAACCTTCGGAAACTCCGAACAGTGTTAACTTTCCTGATAACCCGTTGCTGGAAGACTCTCGAACCTTCTGACACATCTTTATCAGGCGAACGTGCCGAGATACGTGAACGGCAAGAGAATATTTCGAAAAGTGGTATGAAAATACGCGACGTCGAAGGGAAGATGGCTTCTCCGGGCAAAAACCCGGGGAATCTTGTAACAGCGAATTTCCTTTCATCGGGAAAATCCTTTTCGCGGAACGACTCCCTGGGCGCCCCTGCAAGGCGGGCAATCAGCGCGGCTTTCCCAAAAGTGCTGAAGCGTCGGGATCGTTCGAGGCGGCAGGGCGGCAACGGCGATGCTCGTGCGCGCTACCAGGACAGGAAGTTATCGACGCGAGATGGCACGATTCGCGTTATCCCGATGGCGCAGATTAGACGGACGTGGAATTTTCGTGTATTTTAAGATATTCGTCCGACGAGTCGACGTTCCGAGAAACAATTTCGTTCTTTACGATGCTTATTCTCGCGTGGATATATGAATGCACGAAAAAAAGAGCGGGCCGGTGTGCAAGGCTGTGGAACGTCTGTGCGGTCTTCCCCTCCCCCGCGGGTCCCCTCTCGCCCACCGCCCCTCCTCATTCGGCCCCCGCCCCTTCCCTCCCGCTCTCGAAAGATGCAAGTAATTCTGCCTCTTTGAAGCGCATCACAATCGGGACCGGCGCTTCAAGGTCGAAGGATTCGCCGCTCTTTTTTTTCCCCTCCTTTTATTAGCTCCGCGTTCTAGCATATATCCGAGCCCGAATATCAATAGCGGGCCAACTGTGTGTTTATTCAAGAATACACCTCGGCAGCCTTGATGGGTGCTAAAATTCTCACTTTCGATCTCGACCGACGGACCCGCGGCTTATAAATTTTCGGGAACTGATTCATCCATCGGGATCGCGCCTCAGTCGATGCGACGCCGATCTCCGATGTTGCGCATCACGACTGGTCACTGCCACAAATCGCAATTTCTTATCGATGAACAAAGGAATTTCTCGTTTTAAGACAATGCCAAACGTTCAACCGTCGAACAGTTTTTTAACCGTAACTATTAATTACTACCTAATTAGTTGCCTATTATTTATTCCAACTGATGTAAAAAAGAGTATAAATAAAAGAAGTATTTCATGGTAGTTTGAACAGAACAACACGTTTCTGTTTTATATGGTAAAAGACGTTCGATTCCGTTGAAAGAGAAAGACGAAACGAAGCGGCCAGCACTTAGCTATGAAACTAGCGACGTTTCACAAGCAGTGCGCGACTGCCCGGTCGATCAAAGGAATGTTCACGAGCGTCGCGTGACTATCGCGTTAATATCGCGCGCCGCCGATTGATTTACGCGTAGCGAAAAAACGCATTAGGCCGTGAGCGACAATAAAGACGAAAATGGCGTGCCCCGGGTGCCCGCTTTTCAAACGCCGGTTTATGCCTCCATCGCCAAGGTCGCGCGCGACACCGCATAGCCGGAGCCATAATACTGCGCGTATATGCAAAGCAAATGCAAGGTCGCTTACGGGTGTTTCATCGGACCACGCACACAAGGGCAGCGTGCGAGCGCCGCCGCTCGCTGACACACCGAAGCGACTCCGGTCACCGTAAAAATCCCCGGCATTTACCGGATGCAGCGACGCCGATAGACAAACCGACCGCTCGCGGAGCGCACGCTTTTCGCAGGCCGGGGAAATCGTTCCTGCCTAGAATATAGCCGGATGTCTAACCTAATTTATCGCGCTGGATGGTCTTCGACAGTATTGGCGACGGTGAATAGTATTTCCGAACGGTAACTGCCGTCTTTCGTCGAGTCGCGCTTTTTCATAGTACTGAAACGTCGATAACAATGAACGTCGAGACACGCGTATTGAACGTTGCTGTGGTTGGGTACTTGGGAAATCCCAAACCATTGCCAATCAAGAAATCAATACTGAATATCAATTAACGTCTTCTTTACATCCGACAACCCTCGATGATGAGTAGATATTGAACTTTTTTTCCCGATTATTAAAAATTATATTATGAAAGTTACGTCATAAAAACTACTGAAACTGGATTCCTTTTACTTGTTTTATTGTCATGCATTGTTTTTTAACACAATAATCAAGATGACCTTGAGTGACCTTGTACAAGAAATGATCGAAATAGGGCCAGAAGTCGGTACTAGAAAATAAAAATGGAAATGTTATGTCAGTTAAAGACTTTTGATGAAATGTTGATACTCTAAGTACTTTTGGATTACAGAAATCTGTTATCAATCGAGCCATGTCGTTTTCACCGTGGAAAATTGTTCATCATTTCAAAGAACAAAGTATTCGATAACGATAGTTGCATGTCGCGGCTATTTGGAGAAGATTAGAATTTCTTATCAACAATTTCGTTAATTCTAATTGACACCACCATAGTCCCGAACAAGCATCTTATCGCGTAAGAGGTGTGTAAAGTCATGATACCGCATCAAACGTGCACTGAATAATCCACATTGTGTTAAGGAAGGTAAATATTACGCTCGGTGTAATATTGGTTGAATTCATGATCAACGTAATCTACCCTTTGAAACCTATAAGAGTAGTTGAATAATAGGGATATACCCTTTGTTATTCAGTGTCGTTAAGAAAAGCTTCGGTTGATCCAAATTAATACCAAGGGGAAGAGAATTAATTGTAGGAAGTGGGTGAAGTTTATTTAAAGCGAGCAAACAATTTCATTCGTTCCAAATTAATAAATCGGAGTTATTTCAGCGAAGACTGATTACGGTATCTGTGTCTCTGGCAGCCGAGTGCACCGCACATCACGTGGTATACATACGTCACGTGACATGTTGAAAGCACTGGGTAACAGGTTTGTCGATTGTCGGTTCAAAGTTAACTCGTTTCGTCAGTCCGAAAAAGCGGCATCTGATTGCGACATTTAATTATTAAACGCAAGTGGTAAATCAGTTACTGCAAATTTTCGTCGCAGCAGCAATAGCTTTTTACTGCATTCACGACGTGTCTTTGCCGCGGCTACGACCAGTTTTTGCCGTGACGGTAACAGACGCCCAGAGTTTCGCCTTATGTCGAAAATGTCACAGGGATCGTGCGCACGCAACGGCGCAGCCGACACTTGCAGACAAGCGCTGCGTGCGCACTTGTATAAAGGTTATGATAATAGGCAATTCGTTCCCCTAATTACAGGAGCGTTTCGCATACCCCGTCCGACATGCAATGCCTCCGTCAACATTTACACTGTGAAATATTAGCTTCATTAAATGTATGGTTATGTACAGTGTTTATCGCACATCCGATTACGGGTCTTGCCACGTGAAATTACAGTAATCAGACAAATGCCGGTTGTACGTTTCGCGTTTGTCGGTAATACCGCGCGGCGGGCATTTTGCATGGAAACTCGTTAGTCGATGGATACGCGGATGATTCCAGTCCGGAGAAAGGTGTCCCGGTCGAAAGTCTGGTCGCAGTGACGCCGTTACGTCCGTAGTAAGCTTTTCTGGGACAATTTGTATCGGTGGGAAGTCCAACTCGACGCGACATTTCTGAAACATGCGCGCGCGCGAGCGCTGAACGGGAAGCGCTGTCCTGCTCGTGTATCCGCAGAAGCGAATCGAAATTATTCGTTTAAAAAGACGCGCGCGGGCGTAAAGTAGGTGAAGGTCTGACACCGCGGCGGCCTATTCGGTCGAATCACCGGACCGGGGGAACGAGTTGCGACAAGCCGGTCGAGGCGGCGCGAGCGTCGCTTTTCGCCGTCGCGTCCTACACTTGCGCCGAGGAGCGGCTGCGTCGTTGCGCCGCGGCCTTCAGAGGGCAATTATCCTTCATTAGCGGGAATAGGGACGAAAACGCTCTCGCACAATATCATTTAGCATAAATAGTGGAGGAAAATTCGCAGAAACGCCGGCCTTTCGCCGAACCATTTTTCATTCGCGGGAAGATCTATTGGGATGATCCGTGATCCTCGTTTATTTTACTAATGAGTGGCCCTCGCCTGCCTTCCACGTGAGAGAGGTGGATGGAAGGCTGGACGCGCGTATGAGGCAAGTGTAAGGAACAGCGAAAGACTCGGGAATGCAAAAAGGAGCAAAAGGGGCGGGGGAGGAGGAGGACGGGAGGGGAGGGATACGGCGAAAAAGGATGCCTTATTGATGGAGCTGAGGGTCTTTAGAGCGGAATATACGCGCTCTCGAGACCGTGTGCGTGCGCGCGTGTTCCGCCTAGGTACCTGAGGAGGATCCTTGAGGAATCTTCCCGCCGAAGGATCATCCCCGGTGATTTTCGCGAATTCACTTATCAGCCGCGACCGGGCAGCCGAGTAACCCGCAGTTTCGACGTTTCGCGGCGAAGCGCGGCGGCGGGGGCCCCAGAGCCGTGAATATAAAAGGACGAGACCTCTTCTCGCTTATGCAGGAAAGGAGTACGCGCAGGTGAATGGCTCTTGGACGCGGGATGCTCGAACACGGCAGCCCTTTTATCTCGAAAAGCCGCGGGCACTGCCGGCCCACTCTGGTGAGGCAGCGGGCTCCCCCTTCGCCCCCTTCCCCCATCGGACCCCCCTACCTACCACCCAGTTAAACCGGAGACTACCTGGACGTAGCCGGATCCCAATACTCCGCATTCCAAAAGTCAAGGACTCGCCTGAATCAGTTGCTTCGGTATAAAATCGCACGCGAACCTGGCGCCACGCTTCATTCTTCCTCGAAAACGAGGTTGCCGCGTGGAATTTCGACGCGTTTTTAAGGGCCCTGGAGCGTCGAGGGCCGAGCATTTTGACAGGTGACCCGGAGCGGCGCGCTTTTCTCCCATTGTTTACGCTCCCACGCGACCCATCGTCGGTCTACGGGACCTCCCGTTTCGGCCGCATTCGCTGCAACCCTTTTTACTTGTTTGCTTCCTTTTTATTACATCATTGTTTCGCCGAACAAGGTGCTGGAATCCTGTCAACCGCAGGTATAAAGTCGCGCGAAAGGATTTTGCTGGATTCGCGGAATTTCTGGCGAATTCCGTGTCCGCTGCGAGATCTGCATTCGGCGGAATTTCCAAACATCTCGATTGTACTATATTTTCCTAATTCTATAGATGCTTATAGTACAAAATCATGGTACGTAAGTATTTACTGCACGTGCCACATTAACTTTATCCTCTAGCTATTCAAAGTCTCAACTCTGTTTATTCGGCAGCCAATTCGATCAGACTCATTTATAATGATTCACTGACATCTACTAGTTAATTCTGCCAATCTCTATCTCCATGTCACCGAGCGCGTAAACAATCCCGAGTGCGACAGTTTAGATCGAATGGTAGTTGTCCGGAGTAAGCATTTCTCGACGTTTGATGCAACATCGCAACGTGTACATTTCGGCAATGGACTCTTCTGCTAAGGATCAAAGCCAGCCTCGAAAAAGATAAGAGATAGCGAACAGTAACCGCCGCCCGGCCGGAGAGCCAGCCCCACCCAGTTCCGAAACATGGGTCGCTAAAAGCGCGAGGAAAAGCCGAGAAGAGCGGTTGCGCGGCGAGAAATGTCAAACGGATGTGGCGCGGTGACGCAATGGCCGCGCGCGGTGAGGCCGACGCGTGCATTCTGCGGGCCGCCGCCTGGAGTGAATCGAAGAGCGCGGGGCGCAGCGCGAAGCGGGTTAGTGCGGTTAAAATCCGAATCCGGTCTGGTCGTTATTGCCTTGATAAGGAAAGCTCGCCTGACCAGTGAAGCCGGTGAAACAGTGTCGGAGGCACGGCTAAAACGAAAAGACGCGGATTCGAGCGTCGTGGAAAAAATCGGAGGCACGAGTCTAGCGAGGCGCAACAGGTTTGACTGCTCTATGTCCACCCGCGTTCTTTGTGGTACTCGGCAGCGCGAATAAGGACGCGAAAACAGAATCGAAAGACGTTCACCCTTCGGTGAAAGTGCCGGCAAGAGTAGGCGCGCGAGCGCAGCGCTTCGACTGCCATGCAAACCGCGTATACCTACACACTCTCGCCATTAGCGCTTCGCGCGCTTTACACCCAGCCATTTCCCACTTTTCAGCCGCGCCCGATAAACCATCGATGGCCAGAAAAGGAACCGCTGCCTGACGGCTGAAACGAATTCTCTTTCGACTCGCCTGATGTACGGAACGGCGGCCGTTCCATTGTAATATTCCGTTGTTTGCTTCCTTCGCTTTCGGCGACAACGCCATCTAGCCTTGGAAAAATGGGGATTCCTCGACCTCACCCTCCCGCCGCCCCGTTGGTCCGGCGATGAATTTTCACGCGGGATTATTATTACAGTACTCTCTTCGCAAATGCCCGAGCAGCCGGCTGTAGGAGGGGAAATTCTGGGAAGCGGACATTTATGGAGAGCCTCCTCCACGCCTGCTTAGTGGGCGGAGCTGCGCGTGTGACGTCATAGAGGAGAATTGACATTTGTATTTGATTTTTTTATGGGTGAAGGTACAGTGAATGGTACTACGGGAAGAAATAAGGTGGCTCTTGCCTGTGGCCCAAAAATCACTGAGGAGCAAAGCGGCGGACCGTGATTCTTTAAAGGTTAAGGGTTCGAATAGGAATTGTACGGAACATTGAATAAAGGTTAGGTTTCTGGGAAGGATGTGTTACTGAATAGAAGAATGGTACAGTTTTCTTGGAATCTGTACAAAAGTTTTTCGGATCTTTCGATTTACGCTGGACTGTCGATTATGTGAAGCAAGTTGGAATGTAAACAGGTTGTCACGTGACTGCAATTGCGAGAGCGCCACTTGCGGCGAAAGTTGCGTCTTCAAAAATATGAGCGTAAGATGGCGGGCAGATACGCGGGACTTTACTGTAACTTCTAGTCACTGGCTAATTCATCCACCTAACCTAACTCCACCTAATTCTGTGTAAACATACTCCACCAAACCAAATGTCTGTCACGGAAGCTCTTTTGCTAACCGTCACGTGACCACGCGAACGGGAACTGCGAAAAACGGAGATGAACGAAAAGAGTTGATTATTAATAGCCGGAATGGAGCTTCCTGGAAAATGGGCTTTCGAATTTTGAAAATGTCGATCGATGGGGGTAAGACCGACAAAAGCCGTAGGTACAGTCCGGGTGGAAAGTGGCCGGTTTCGCGCCGCGCTAAATTCATCTGAAATGTGCAATATGTTGGAATGCGAGATGAATGGCAGGAACCTACGGAGCAGCGCGTTACCGAGCTCGGCGGAGTCTCCACGCCGGCGCAGCGGAGGGAGCGAAACACTACTAATTGGTTCAACAATCTCGACTCGCCTATACACGGTGTGCGCGAGCGCGCCCGAGTTTGTGTTTACTTACGCGTATACGTACGGGCACGTAAGACGGCGCGCGTGTGCCTCTACAAACATTAGACTGTTGAGGAATCGTTGGGGCAATCTTCGAAGTGGGGAACTCGCTCGTGTGTAATACGCATCGATGCCACTGACCTGTCCTACTATTAGAGACATTCTAAGCGCTCGGCAAAACCGATGGTTAACCCTAAAGCGCGTGCTTCTCGGTTGACACAACATCTGTTCCACGAAGGAAATAACGCCAGCGCGCATGTCCACAACCGCGGATGGCACTGTTCGGGCGCCGCGCGCGACAAAGGCCCGGGATTGTTCGATGGGAAAACCGATCGGCAATTGTCTCGTTTGTCGCGCTGCCGTGAGATTGAGCGTCTGTTATCCAACGTCACTTTCACTCCGACGGATTTCAGGAACAAATGACAGGCCACTTTCTCAAAATCATCTCGAGCGTAAATCGAGAGACCGTTCGCCACTTACGACGCCGTTGCTCGTATCAATCGCCGCCGCCGAACAAAGAACAACCGTTCGAGCCCTTTCTTTTTTTCGCAGAAATCCAATTTCGCGGTCGGCCAGGAGAGTACCGTTGCCGGCCGCTGCGGAGAACAAAGAGCCGGCGCATCCTTTACCGGCGAACGGAACGAAAAGTGAGAGACATCGTCATCCCGCTCGGTTACAAAACATGCAAATTGCCGTCCTACTTTTCATTCGTCCCTTTCGCTGCCTGGGAACTGGATCTTTGAGTCATCGCCGCATTTTTTTCCCGCTTTCTGCGCGGCGAAATGCCCCCGCGAGATGACGAACGCGAGATGCGATTCGCGCCTTGCGCCTGTATTTGCTCAGGCGCGTCGTTGCGTACGCGTCATAAGTGCCGACTGATGAAATATTCCTACGCCTGGGCATCCACAACCGAGCCGATACATGTGCCCTGCTCGGTTAATCGCGTTACTTCACGTAGACACTTATGTTCCGCAATAGCGCAGACGCGTGAAAGACAAATACGGATTTTTGCATTTTGTCCAATTGGTGCAACAGTGACGTAAATGTGATTCAAACGCAACGTAAATATGTTGCGAAAATGGCGTAAACGTAACAATGTGTCGGAAAAATGACGTTCAAACAACGTAAAAACAATAACAATGTAACGTACAATTGACGTAATTATGACGTAAAAGTCACTCAGATGTATCACAAATGTTTCGGTTTTAATTAAATAGCTTTACTCGCGTTTGTTATTCTTGAACGAGGCTTATGGTACTAGCATTGTTTCGTATACTAATGCTGATTAAGACTAGATAATAACATGCAAGTCACCTTGAAAATCGAGAAATACCAAATGTTATTTCGAGTCAATTCCACTTACCCAATTCCCCATTAAAAATATGTAACCTTGAATATCTCGTACCTGGAAAAAATCGGAATGAATAAAGTTAGATTTCCAGTGATTTAGAACTGTTTGAGTATTACTAAATGTCGGATCAATTTACGTGAATTCGTTTTAGCGCTTTTAATTATTTACGAATCGATACGAAGCGAATAACTGCGAGTGTACAGTGTTATTTAGCGAACTGATGGAAACAAAGAAAAGAATATGAAGTATTGCCAACCTCGTAACACTGAGTAGTAGTGAATGAAATTTGTTAAATTAGTTTCTAAAGGTCATGAGACTCAATACTGAGAATTGTTAACGTTTGCTTTTTTACTTTAATAGAAAACGTCGTTTTTACCGAAGAGTAGAAAATAATATGTCAAAATAGGTTTACCTTAAGGAATATAATGTAATGTAAAAGTTAGTAAAGGTGTACAAGAAATGGATTAGTTCTTAGTTTCTATTAGAAATCTACGAAAATATATGTTAAATGGCTAGTTTGGATAAGAAAGATGTAAATCGTGACTATTATATGACACATCGTAATCACTTCAGTTTTTTCTATACCGACAAATATAATACTATTTAGTTCACTCTATGTGTACACCACAAGTATTTCTTGCTCGTGTCACAAAGAAGTGTAAAGTGCTGCGATGCGACAATCTTCTCTCGCGAGATTCTGTACAGTAATAAAGAAGATAAAAGCTGTACAAAGGCATAAGAGAATATGAAAATTCTGCATACAATTCTGTAAGGAATGAGCAGAATGTAAAGAATTAAAGTGTATAAATTACATCGAAGATGACAGTGGTAGTGGTGTCGTGGTAGTGACATACTTGCCACGCCGACGTCACAAAAACTCCGGGCTCGACAATTTTTTGTATCTGGTGAAAAAACGTCCTAACTTCTTAATGACTTTACACCTATTTCTACGCTCTCCCATACGAAAACAGATTCACGTGAAAATAGACCGACGGGTTCCCGCTTTAACCCAACCCATAAATCGATACGCGTTACTCTCCAGTCCACTTCTTGCCTCGGAATCATCGGGAAAATTCGATCGATGAAAAACGAGGCGAGGAATGTCCGAAAAGAGGAAGACATTGTTAAAGAGGCGTCGCGAGAAACGACGCGTACTCACGAGTATAGCACGGCAAGAGCGCAGCGCGGCGAGTCTCGGAGCAGCGGCATTAACATATATAATGCTCGCGGCAAACGCGGCAGCACGCGTATACGGTGGCCGGCTGGCCGGGCTGGCACGCACGCACACACGTGAACGGTCGCACACGCGCGAGCGCTCCGCCGAGTCATTGACCCGCGCATGAAACGCGAGCGAGCTAACGCGCTAGCTAATGCGAACGACGTTACACCCACACTCGCGCACCTCACCGCCGCTTGCCGCTTACCGCTTACCGCCTGCCGCCTGCCGCCTGCCGCCCGAGATCCGCGCGTCACGTACCGCACGCGTTGCACAACTGCGCTCGTGTGCCGCTCGCGGGATTGTTCGCTCGTTATGATTATTACGAGATTCGCGCGGCGCCCGATTAAGAAACGGCTGCGGTTTCGCCGCGCCGCTAATCGAGAATTGAAGTAACAGAGGCGGATTCTGGGGCAGGCGAGCGACGCTTTCGAAAATGCCGGCTTGCGGCGGATTAATGGCCGCTTTTGCGCCGCACTTGTAACAGCCACTCGCGGCTCCATTCAGGTGTTAAGGATATGCAGTCGCCGGGGAGACATTCCGCCAACTGCACCGGACTCCGGGGTTAAAACCGACCCCGTAAATGAGCTGACTCGTTACTCAGGAATTCGGATCTCGTGCATTTCGTATTAATACAAACACGCGATCTTATTATGGTACTCGTGTCGGGGCACAGTGTTCTGCTTTTTTAAAACTGTTATGCTTTCGACCGGTGGTGGGGAGCGTTCCGAGAAAACCGCTGTAAAAGTATGGCCAATTGAAGATATGCCTTGACAAGTGAATGTAAATCGCCAATAATTATGCAAATTTGTATCACTCGTATATGGCAAATATTTATTATATACGGATTTCAACGCTTTAACGCGTCACGCAAAAAAAGAACGCGTATACTACAGTTTTATAATGCAGGACAATTTAAAGTACTTCTTCTTACAGACTTTATCTTACACTTTTTAAATACCGCATTGCACTCATATCTAACACAATATTCATTTTTATTAAATTTTTTGTATAGGGAATTTGATCAATCGTAGTTTGTACGTTTATATGCACATTTAAAGATTAATGTCAAAATATTTTTACCATTTTCACCTTCGGTTGATATATTTAAACACGTGATTTTACAGTCTCGTGTTCCTCAACGCTCGGCAATTAATAACGGAAAAATATAATGCGAAGTAAAGGCCTGGGTATTATGTTCAACTTTACAGTAGTTGTCCTCGTCAAATATTTTTCAGCGGCGATGTCAAGAACGTTGCAAGGGCACGGCTCTTTTTTTTCTTCTCCCGCTCGTAGAAATAAATAACTCCGCGTTTTATTCAGTTTGATTCATATTTTCGGCCGGACTGTAAAGCTCTTTGAAAAAACATGGCCAGTCGTGAAAAGTTGCTCTTAAATGGAACACCAGCGCGCGGCAGAATTTATGAACGCATTGTTTGTTGCGCGAGCGCGCGCGAGCGAAATTTCGTTTTATCAAGAGGCGGAATTGCGCCACTTTAGATTCACGAATAAAAAACTTCTAACGAAATTTCATTCGCCTCGAATGAAAGAAAAGCTTTGATTGACATTCCGCCTGTACGCATTTCCACGAATTTAACTAATTTGTAAAAGAACCGCCACTAACAACGTTTGACCGCAACGGTCGTTTCTGCCAATTTGTTTCCGTCGGCGGCACACTCGCCAGAAAAATAGGACGTACTAAGCGTTTTCCTCGCGGCGCACTGGCTCGCCGGACTTAGATAAGTCTCGAAGATAACATGTCAGCTTTCTCAACAAAGAGCAATTTCACGCGTGACAAGTGTTTGTGCACACGAGTCGTCCGCGTGTAAACACCACTGGATCGTATTTTCCTTATTTCTCGCGTAAGTCCGCGAACCGAATTCAAGCACCGATGTCTATTACCGGTGCCTGATAAAGGGGCGAAAAATGCTAGAGTATCGCAATGCGTCAATTAATGCCGAAACCGAAGCGTCGACAAAAGTTGACGATTGGCGGCAATTTTTCCAGTGACGGTAATATCCAGCGTCGTAATTTTTCTCGCTGCACGGCTCGGCTGTTCGTAGCTGCAGTGAAATAAGCTCAAGGTTTGAGTCACGTAAGTACATTTGCGGATCGCGGCGTAAGTCTCCGGAGGCTGGGCAGGACCCGTAAAAACGGTCTGGTCCCACGTCGCCCCTTCCCCGCATCTTTTCCTCCGTTCCCTCTCCGCTCTCCCCTACCACTACCACCCTATCCCCTCCCCTCTCGGGCATGAGCTGCGCGAAAGAGCGCACTTGTTGACTCGCTGACTGACTAAACTAATGACATCGTTATTGACTGGCCTGGCCCGTCCCTGCCCCTCCCCCGCCTAGCTCTCCCCCCCGGATGGTTCTCGCTCCCTCTCCCTTTCTCTCGACCGCCGTCCTTCTCCAGAGTTCTCTCTTGGCTAGGCGTCGCATCCCGGCCGCGTCTTCCGATATCCCACGGCCCTCGCGCGCGCCCCCATGTCTTTGCCCTGTCACGCACACGTCGGCCTAACCACGAACGCCCCACCCGCTCGCCGTGCGTACACGGCGCTGTGCCTATGGGCCGTCGC
>JABFPT010001750.1:0-15105 GCA_022817245.1 Nixonia krombeini
TAAATATGCATCACTACGAATAAGGAATCAGTAGTGGAGTAAATGAAGATCGCGAATGTTATTAATTTTATGTTGCGTTAACAAATTCAACCCAAATTTGACTTTACACTTTGCAATTACTGTAATAGGCATTGTTAATATCATGAGAGAAAAGCGTATTTACAATTAACTGTCTAAAAATGGTCTAACTCGTTAATGCAGCGTACTGTACATTAGTTTGCATGTAAATTATCAAATTTCGTTTAGCTTTGAATGAATTTTGAGAGGAAGAAAAGAAAAGAAAAAGAAGTAAGAGATGTTTGTTTTGAAAAAAAAAATAAAATAAAAGAAGCAATAAAGCTAAAAAGAAAAATGATACTGGATAAGAAGATAAAGTCGGATTGAAAGAGCTCGATAAAATGTTAAGAAAAAAGAAGTCTTGGAAAAAAAAATTTTTTTTGAATAAAAGAAAAATAATGTCTGGATTTAGAGTTAGGAGAGTCTCGGAAGATGAGTCAAGTTGCTCTAAACTGTAAAAATCGTTCACGGGCTTCGAAATGCGACAGACAGATTACTCTACAAACAAAAAAAAACCATGTAAAAACTTTGCAAGATTAACTGACGCGATGTCGCGATATCACAAGAGGTAAACACGTACACGAAAAAAGACATCGCTCAATTTACGTCAAAGCTTGACAAACGTGAACAGTTATTAGGTTAATATCCAACAAATGTGAACAATTATTTCCATAAAACTGCAAATTGAGTTAGACTGACGTGTAACAAGATGCGTAAAAGCATCGCACAGCGATTGGAAATAATGTGAGGAAACATGTATCGAGGAATGAGTGGGATTACGAAAAGGGGATGACACCTACCACACGGCGGCTCGATTTCTCCTCGACGGCGCGAGAGGCGCCACTATACCCATAGAAGTTTTTGTAGATATCGCCCTGGTCCGCCACTGAAACAGACAGGAGGCCAAACGTTAAGGGTATGATTTCCACCAGATGCATCATCATTGTTACAAAGAGAAACTATGATTGGCTCATCGATCTCTTTTTACTCGTCGGTGGGTTCTTACGGGGGTCAAAGAGCAATCGGCCATGTTTGTCGGTCGGAAGGCTAAACCACGGGCGATTATCCACACAGGCTCCCTTGGTCGCCTAGAAATGGCGCGTCAGTCGCCGGTCTTGCACGAGAAGCGCGCGGTTAGCCTATGCTAAGGCGCTTGCGCAAATGTCAAAGAAACGGTATAGATAAACACTTCTCATACATCAATATCGTTGTATAGAACGATTCAACTTACTTTTTCATATTCTTTATATATTGCTAGAGCGTAAAAAAAAAAAATACTGGAAATTGTAGATTTGTACAGAACTTTACTATTTACACTATTAAATCTATTTACGTTTAACTTCTGTCATGGAAAACTGTATTCAAAATGTACATCGCTCTATACGCTATACACATATATATATATTTAGATGTTTTCAACGGAATATAAAAGTGATATTTCTCTCAATACGGTTGTTGTTACTTTAATCCTATAGAGAAGTATAATTTAACTGAAGAAAAATACCAGCACAATATTGAGTTTTGTGGGCGTTTATCTAAACCGTTCTCTGTTCTCTCTTCACGCTCGAGAGAAATGCATTCTCCTCTCAAGCCTATTCTCATTTGCAGGATTAATCGTTCTCGTGTGACCAAGATGTGACGATCGCTCGTTGCTTACCAAACGCCGTGGCGGTCGGACTAGAGGTCGATTCATTCCGTTCATCTTGTGGTACAGGCCACATGCGTTGCAGAGATAGTGGCCAGTTCCGTCCCTTCGCCACAACGGGGTGGATATCGCCCCACAATTCACGCACTCGCGACCCTCCGTAAAGTACCCGGCATCGATGTTGTGCACTATTTCGTACAAGCATTTTCTTTACATTAGCGATACTCGTAAGCAACGTCGTTATTTTTTCCCCCCCAATTTTTGAACCGCACTCGAATAACATTTTACTTGACAATCATTTTACAAAAAAGAAATTGACGGTTTTTTCGGAGATTACGGTGGAGATTAAAGGTATGTTACGTCTTAAACGAAATAACATTTTCTACGGTATCAAAGACAAAAAAAAAACGGCATTACTTACGAGTACCGCCAATACATCATATATTCTATCAAAACGATCGCAATTCTGCGATCGAGATGCGCGTGCATACTTTTTCTCACTAGTCTTCTCACGAGCTTCGTAAAATGAGAAACATTGAAATTATGAAATTTTGAGTTGCAACAGGCAATGAAAGAGAACAATGTATTTGTTGAGAAATGTATACGTTGTGTACATGGTGCTTAAATATTTCAAAGCTCGTGTTCGTCATCGTCGTGTTTTATTGCACAAACGCATTTTGTAACTATTTCGAAATACCGTCTGATAATTTAATAACGATTATGTCCCCTTAACGACTTTTCGACCGGTGCCCTGCCGAGTGGTTCAGGAATTTCACGGCTGCTCTTTCTAATGGCGAAGTAGCAAATTTTGCCGATAACAAAAATACCGATAAACTTAACACGTGGTCGTATTGTTCAACGTGAGATTACAAAACACACTTTTACGCCCGCCCAACGAAACGACAAATTATGCAACTACCGATTGCGTCCAAACGCAAGAAACGACGGATGTTAGTTCTTCCGGATTGTGATGTAACGACAAAAATGTAGTCGCGATCAAAAATCGAGTACAGCGCGTTTCTTCAAACCTAAAAATGTCTTGAGTCCTAAAGGCAAACCTGGGTTTGCAAAGGCACCGGGAAAAGTCGGAAATGCGAGAAGTGGATAGGATTTTTCAAGTTTGTCGCAAAGTCTTAACCCAGCGGTGGTGCGCGAGTGTAAAGTAAGCGCGTGTTTGCACAAAAGAATGGAAGAACACGAAAAGAACACGGATTGCGTAACCGCGTGCTTTCCTTTTTTTCAACGTCTTGCAAATACGACGAGGCGACTATTTACACGTACAGAAACAATGTTATTCCGGAATTCGCCGTTGGAGACACGTAAAATAATGGAAGCGAGAAATAACATGTTTTCGAGGAAACGTGTAAAAATGTGTACACCGATACGTACGAACGGTGTAAACACGTTACAGAAACCTTCGTGCGAATGCGTTGCAATGAAACGTTATTGCGAGATAAAAAAAAAAAGAAAAAACTAATATTGTTTTCCGAACGTCGACGATGTATCTGAAAAAAAAGTCGGATTAATCACAGTGAGGGACATGGCGTGAGTTGAAAATCGACAATTTAAACAATTCACTTTTCTACATTTCACATAACATTGCTATTTCGCTCTTTCGTCCACTGTAACGTAAGAAATGAACAAAGACAACAAATGTACCAGTGCTGGAAATTGAGATATAAAAATTGGAATTTGAAATATAAAAATGAGATATAAAAATAAAAAATAATTCGAACAGTTTCTTCAATTGATTCCGCCGCGCTTGGTTTCGCGTACAAAGGGAAGAACATAAAAGCATTGTCGAGTCATACTTGACACAGAACTTGGCGTAGACGAGACGTCCAGTCACATACGACATTGGACCGTGAAAAGTGGATAATACTGATCCTAAAACATTCGAATTTACGTGCCATCGAGCTGAATTAAAATCGAATGTGTAAAATCCAATGAGTGAAATCGAGAATATATTACATGACTTGGCGATAAAAAGGAAATGTGTAATTCGTAGATGGGAAATCGCGTTTCTCGAGCGATGGACTCAGTTATCTTCCGTTGTTGAACGAACCTAAAATGCAAAATCGAGAGGCAGTCGGAGGTTCCAAACCGAGACAATAAACGCACATTTACGTTTCTCGCCTCGTGTCGGGTAATTGGATACAGTCGATAATGACGGTACAGGGGGTGAGGCGGGGGAGGGTGGGCGGAAGGCTCGCGTTACCGATGCCGGAGATGAGACCGTCGAAGAGGTCATAGGACGGAGACGAGGTTGGTTGGTGAAATTCGCACTGGGAAGCAATTTGATATTATATAAGCAAGGCGAAGGTGCTGACGCGATTTCGCGTACATGCAATACACACGCCGCTGCAGTCGCGCGTACTACGCCTCGACTCCGGGCGTAGAGACTCGTGTTCCGCTCCCGCGTACTGCGAGAGGCTGGAATGTGCAACTGCAGCACGCTGGATACAATGAACCGCGAAACACTAACCCCTTCATGTCCGAGGTGTGTGAACTGGATGCAACCTCATTCATAGCGAGGAACTGTTCTAACGGAATTTCAGCTGCGTTGTTCGGAAAGATCTTCTTTCCGTTTCTTTTTTTTTTTTTTGCACGCGTCTATACGCAAAAAGTAAAAAATACCTCTTACGTGCATATATGTGCAAAAAAAAGAAATTATAAAAAACATTGCGTTTGCTGCGCGAAAAACTCGACAGAAATATTGCCGAGTGATCCAACAGTCGAATCATTTTGCGAATCAACTGGGTCAAAGGTTAACTTGGAACGGTAAGAAGGGCAAGTGGAATTTGAATTGTTCCATTGCCACGTTCAGTCGCGTTTGGTGTACGAATTTGCGTGAAATTTCAATTGCGAAATTAAGAGAAACGTTAATGGGAAAATGGCGATTGATGTAGCAGTGCGAGAAACGCTCGTCGGGAAGGCGATGGAGTGTAGAGCGATCTTTACGAACGGGAGGTATCCGGAGACAATCATCGGGTTACTTCTTCCATGACACTTCGCGAGAATGCACGTTAGCGATAAGTGATAAACCCCTTTTCAACAACGATACTGTCACTGACCGCTGTCGCGTCACGCGTGGCAACTGATGCGGATGTGTCGCGGGCAAACCGAGGGAAATGAAACGTTTTCCATCCGACCGTGCACAGTTAGTTTGCTGACTGAGCGCACCGCTAAGAACAGTTAAGTATTTCTCGGTTAATATTTCCGACAGGACGTTCATTCAGACATGACGAAATGGCAGAAAGTTTGATTTCGGGGAAATTCAGACAGCGTCCATGTATGGCGTCGAGAGTGACAAAAAACTGAGAGTGATAAACTTAGTGGAAAAGTGAGGGATGCCGAAGTGACCTTCTTCTTTGAGTATCGTCACGATTTTGGGAAAGATTATTTTATGGAACCCCGTTAACTAACGATTCACTTGTAATTAACACGGGGAATATATGCAATCTTTTATTACGCAGTACTTATCGTGTTGGCAAGATAGTAATTTCGGTTTTTCCCGTTTTATTTCACACTTAAAAACCGAAATTGTTAAGTTGGAAACTATGAAACGGGCGTTGGATAAACGCTTAGGCTGAACACGAACGCCCGTTTCATAGTTTCCAACCTAATTCCAACTTTCTTGCCAACCCAATACGTTAATATCGGTGTTACTGATACGTTTACTGTTACATCGGTATTTAACTTAGATCCAAATGGAGGCACGTGCCTCTGCGCAGTGCAAATATGGCGAATAACCGCCGATCGAGTCTCCCTCCCCTCTCTTGGGCAGTTCTACCACCTTTGCAATCTAATCGCATTACCGGATTTCTTGTCAACCTTCTCGAAAGTAGGATGCAAAGAACATTTTCAACTTGTTTTCCCCCCACTTTGTTGCGCCTTCTCCTCACTGTCCGATCCACTTAGCCCCGGCCACGTGTCTCGCCGTAATTCATCCAACGCAGACAGGACGCAACGCTCGGCGTGGCGCAAAGGCGAAAGTGTCGGAAAAGAGCCCATGGCGCGTCTGGTCGGTTAAACTTAACATTTTCACCGCACGCCACCAACGGAGCACTCGAGACCGCGGTATATTAAAAGGCTCGTTTCTAACCCTCCGCGCTGTTGCTACGAGAGCATGTGCGTAAGAGCAGACCAGCCCGCTAAACCACTCGAGCTTTCGACCTTAATCCCTCTTCGTCGCGGAGCCACCGGCCAACTTTCATAAATCGTTCTCGATTCGTTCCGAAGAACGACGAACACGTGGGAATAACGGAACGAGGAACGAATTATCGCGACGCGAGAATGATAGTCGGGTACTGATCGGTGATACCCGAGATCAGGTACCGATTTGGGTAGTACCATTTCAGGTACCTAGACAAAAACGAGACGAGGCGTTCGGGAATGAAAAAACTTGGAGTTTTTGGCAACTTTTTCTGCGCAGTGACAAGTAATGTCAGCACAGCTCGAGTGAAAAAATTGTATAATTTATTTACTGTAATATAGAAATTTGTATGGATTTAAAAATAAAAAAATTTCAGTAACGACATATTTCGTCATACCCGATTAACGGGTTGATACAACCCTGAAGACATATAACTCTCTAGCCCTGACATTCAAGGTCATTTAGGATACCACACTCCGATCACGTTGGATAGCTAATGAACGGTATCCGGTTCGGCTTCCGATCAAGCGTTACCAAAACACCGTGATCAATGTCCCATCGACACCTCGTTACAATTTCCGCCCGGTTAATGTAACCTACAAGAGCGAGTCGAGAACGATTATAAGGAAATGAAGGGAATTTTTGTGTGTGGCCTCGCTCGGCAGAGAAGAAAAGCGACGGTCGGTGTATAAAAAGAGAAGCCACTTGACTCCAGATCGGGTACCGAACAACGAGGGCGCAAAGTGCATTTCTGGGCTTGTTCATCTCAAAAGTTCTGCCGTTATCTGCCGGGCTTAATCGATCGACAGGCGGGAAATTTCGACGCACCGCGACGCTGGAAATGCCGTTGGGAGTTTTTCGTTTCTCCCAAACGAGAACATTTGTACACTTTCCACACGTCGCCAATTCTCGGCTGGCGAGTTTTGGTCGGGCCAGTCGCCGTTATCTCGGTTGGAAGAGGGGTGTGGGGAGGAAAACAAAAACTGTCCAGGGGAAACGTATCGCGCGAAACGCGAGATGAAGCGATTCGCGCGTGACCCCGCGACCTCGAACGCCGCTGGACGGATAAAGAGGCACGGTCGAAGCACCGAAATTGCAAGTTCGCGTTGTTTATCACCGCGCGCCGGTTTATCGGCAAAAGCTTCTTAATTATGAGAAATGTACGCGTCGGCGAGGGAACGAAGGTCACCGATAAAGATCCATACTGGCGAACTTTATTACTTCTTGCGTCACGAAGATACACGATTAACCAAAAGTTCGTTTAATTCTTTTCATTAATCAATTAATTAGCCAAAACAGGCGTTTCGCGTTCCGATTACTATATTTCTATTACCGATCCGTCTATCCTCGTGTAAACAATACACAAAATATTTCGATGTTTCATAATGCGATGTTAAAACTCTTCTTCATCCCGTTGACTATTTCCTTATCCGTTGCCGGATTGCAGAGAGGTTATTTTTTACATTTATTTTTCACCGTTTTACAAACTATGCATATCTGATAAACAACGATCGAGGATTGTCCGATCGGAAATTGTTCGTGACAGTGTTGATACCTTTCGAAAAATGCGGTCGACGATTCAACGGTATTTCGAGACGACGATAAATCCGAGATCAGCCTCTTCGCTAAATATCGAACGTTACGGAGCCGAAAAAAGTCGGAGATAGTAGCGATAGTGTGGAACGCCTTATCGCAAAAGTATTGCATAATAATCGGCACATTGCGAAACGCTCTTTTCACAATCCTCCGATTCGTCGAGAATATCCCCGAAAGCACAGAATACAAATTTCTATGCAAATTTGTTACAAATTGCCAAAAAAAAAAAAAGAACATTTCACTTCCGCCAATTTTCCCCGTCACGTGTTTACCATTAATGACACAAATTGCATGTATTTCATACGTGACAAATGCAACTGTGCTGGAAACATTTCGGCGAAGTTTCATCCCGAGCTTAAAACAAACGGCAGATAAAGAATCGTAAGTGAAAGCAACATCGAAATAAACATTTCGCGATTGCTCGAGCGTTTTTTTTTTCTTTTTTGATAAAACCGTCGAAAATGCGATAAGTTTCGGCAGAAACGTTCGATAAAATGAAAACAAATCGCATGTATAATTAATCGAATAAACATAACGTAATTGCCGGGCGATAAGTCGGCAAAATCCAATAATATCCCCATCGTTATCTGCGATCGCGAACGCCGCGTTTCCACCGGCCATCATGGCGAAAATTATGCGCGCAATCTGTCGGACGTTGCCGGACTTACATCATCCGTATCGCCGAAGATTAGATATTGCATTCGCGCCGCTGAAAATACCGAAATAATCGGCGAGTGCGCTAATAGATATTGTCCTATCGCCGGGCGGTATCGCGCGTAGACATAACTCGATTACACCTACGAGTTGCCTAGGTCAGGGCCGTATCAACGGCGATCCTCGTAAACCGCGATTGCGATTAGCCGCCGTTCGGCGATACTCGCGGTAAGCCGCGCGAGCGGAATAGACGGCCAATTGTTCGTCACCGAGTCCGCGGTGTCCGACGGTGGAACTGACGGTTTCGCGTTCGCCGCAGATACGCTTTTTTTGCCACCGGGCCAGACACTTCTTTCGCGTGTCCGTTCCTCCGCTTAGTTGCGACGATAAAGTCGTCAGTTTTTTTCCAGCTCGACCGTTTCTTCGCAAGACGACGATTCGGTTTTCCGGATAATCATTCCTCCCCCCTTTCCTCCTTCTTCTCGTAATTTCTAGGAAATTTCCATCTTTTTCCATCTCCTTCACTTTTTACTCATTTCTCGTCAATTCCACGTCTGGAAATATCCAGCGAACTTGCTATCTTTTATTTTTACGGTTACTCCACTCTTGGTCACACTTCGATTTTACTTCTTGCCGCTTTTTACCCGCGACTTTTCAACCGATACCGCCGATTGTCGTTATTCTCGTTATTCGTTTCTACGGTTCGGCTGTGAACAAATACGACTTTATTCTTCCCAGGACGGGGACGCAACGTCAGCCGCGTCGTAAAAAAAGACCGATCGCGTATAGCTTTTCTCTTTAGAGTTTTACGAACGTCGTTTTAGCGTTCTTTTTTTTTTTCTTTCGATTTCGGAGTTACACTTTGTACGGCACCGGGGTCGAAGGGCAGGGCAGATTAGACGTAACTGCCGAATAAGTCGTCACTCCGTGCCAGCGATATATCTTTGCGTCCATCAAGATGCGGTTCCGAATCCGTCTTTTTCTTCCCTACGATCTTTAACGAGCCGTTTCCTCGGGTCATTCGTCATGTGCCGTAAATTAGCTTATCTGAGGGAATGTGGGGAATCGCGGGTGGTGGGAGGGGGGGGGGGCACGGCCTCGACCCCCCCCCCCCAAGTACTGGTCAACGAAATGACAAGCTTGCAAGCTTTTTGTCGAGAATGAATTATATTATATGGTAACGCATATTATGCACAAATATTAACGTTACAACACTACACTTCCCTTTAATGTACATTTCAATAAATGTACTATCACCGTAACCAACTGTTCTTCTCATTTGCGCTCTGATCGACGATTTATCATTTTTTCGTCTTGGAATAAAAACGCGATTGTTGTCTTTTGTTCTTATGCAAAAACTCGCGAGGCAAATATATATATATATATAGATCGGCCACTAGATTTGCCATAAAAAACGGCGGAAACTTTTCACATCACCCAATATATATAGAAATATATAGATGTATAAAATGTCACGGCGATAAATATTTTTCATAGCGTTTTTGTAAAGTTCCAAAATTTGGCCGCTTTTACAATCGACTGTTTTGTAAACATATTTTTCTACAGAGACAGAGCCGGAGAAGCGCAGGGCGGTCTTGGACAAATGCGTCTCGTCTGTTCTGGCTCTGCTAAGGGCCGTGAAAGGGCCGTAAATACGCCCACCAATTCCGCTTGACGATTTCCACACGCGCAAACGGCTACTCCGGTGACTCATGCCCGCCACCCTTAGCGCCGGCAATAAAAATCACCGGCCAAAGGTGGCGCACTTCTCGTCTGCCAAAGCCGCGCTGGGAAGAAGCGTCGTGCGCGTCCGTTGGAAGGGAAATGACGAAAGAGAAATGGCGGGATATTTCACAATGTCGATTAAGGTGACGGTCACGTGATCGCGGCGTGGCGTTTCGAAAATCGCCGCGTTTGGAGAGAAGTCGCGCACCGCCGTTCGGCTTATCGGCGGCGTGCGTCAAAGGAAAAAACGCGCACTGCGACATTCGCGAATCCGCGGTGCGTGAGAAAATGCGACGAAACGCGAATGACGGAAACTCGCCGCTCGGCCCGATACGTGCTCGCCTCGCGGTGGAATCTCCGCTTTCCACGAACCGACCGCTTGTTGCTCCGATTTTGTATCTCGTTCCGATAAGGCCGATTCGACATTCCATTCCTTTCTTCGTATTTTCACACCGCTCGAGTGTTTACGGATCAAATTCGGATGTACGCAATCGCGATCATTAGCCACTTTCTTTTTCCTCCGGGAAGAAAAATACTCGTTGCATGCATAAAAAAAATACCTTTGTTGGATCAAAGGTTCAAAGGGAACAAAATGTCAAACGTCTTGTCCGATTTCCGTCTTTATATATATATATCAGTCTGGGGAAAATGAAATTCATTATTTTTACGTTACGAAAGCAAAATCGCACGTCTGTTCCGTTATTAGGACCATAAACGCCATTCGCAATTTCAGCCACCCGACTTGCATTTTCGCCTTTGTCAAAAAGAAACTGTAAAATGTACCGAATTATCATCCTTGTTGACTTCCATTTTCAACACCCTCACAATTGAATGAACCAAAGAAAAGGCGGTGAAAGAATTTTTTTAGTGCGAAACGTCACCTTTCCAACGAGCATAAATCCGACATTTTTTGATCTGTACTTTACGAGATGTCAATCATCAGAGCCATCTAACGACAATTTAATGGATTTCTTTTTCCCCAACTTAATATTATCCTTTGCGACAAACTCAAGGGGGGTTTGAAGGGAAAGAAAGCGAAGGGGGTGGAAATGACAGGGGGGGGGGGGTTTATAAACAAGTGTAGGCAATACTCACTGGCCGTGAGACTGGCCGCGGCGCTGATCTGTTGCTGGGCCGGAGTGGCGATCTTCATGGTCTGCTGGCGTCGCGAGGCCAGCGAGGCCGCGTAGGGCGAGGTCAGGTCGGCCGAAGAGGTGTAGCTCCAGGTCGGGACGTCCGCTGGGGTACTCGTCTGCTGGGACGAGTAGGAAGGACTGTAACGGAAGTTCGTCCTGTTGCCGAAGGGTTGCGAGAAGGCAGGTAGAGTTTGGTGATTCACCGACACCGATGACTTACTCGTCCCAAAATCCTCGGCCAGGCTTGGAATAGGAGTGTTCAGCCCTGAAACTGTAACACCAACAAACTTACTCATCTCTCTTTTGAAGGTCTCGTCACGGCGACCCAACCTTCGAAGATCACTCTTCTCAAGTCTTTTGTTTCGCCAATGCTTCACGCATCTTCCTTTCCTCTTTCTCCGGACCGGAGACAAAAGAAACGTTAAACTATGAGTCACCACTTGTGACACATTTCACCCCGCTATTGTAATTACCGTCACCGCTATTGTCCGTAGTATAAGAATATAGTACATTTCGATTAACTCTTCGTAAAAGGTACATTTTAAAAATTCAAATTTGCAACGAATGTTCCAAACGAATTTTGACTACAATTTTCTCCATGTTAAATCCCAAATTCTAATTCCTCTATTTTTTTTTATAATACACCATGTAAATAAAAAAAACTTGTTGAAAAAAATATTTTTATAAAAAAATATTTAAACAGCTCTTAATAAAGAGCTGTTTAAGTTTTTTAAACTCACACTTTTACAGTTACAGACAAAATATTTTCCAAATCCGGACACAGTAACGAGTACATAAACAAGAGTAAACGATTGTTGACTAAATTTCCGTAAAGTTGAATATCACGTTCAAAAATTCAGTCTGGCAAATGTAATTTCCATATGAAATGTTGCTGGTGATTAGTCGCGTATCTTTCGAATTAGTCAGCAAGTAGAGCATTCCAGTGCAGTACGTACCTTGCGCGGGCCACAGTTGCTGAGCCGATGGCGTGAGATCGGCGGGATTTCCCGCCATGTAGGGAATGGAATAGCCAGAGCCAGGCGCAGTTCCACCGGCGATGGTGCCAACGGCGCTCATCGTGCGATACAAAGTCGAGCTGTAACACGAGAAGCGAGCGTCAGATGTGAATATATCGTCTGGGAAAGCGTTACGAATCGCGAATCACGGGACGTTCGAGCCATAGGCGACACGCCTACGCCCGTGGGATTTCGAATTTCCCGCCGCTCCGCTATACCACGTATTCCATTTCACACTTGACACGCCGACTGTCGTACGTTCTCAACATTCGACATTTTCCTTCCACTTCTTTCGCACAAAAGTAGCAATATCGAAATGTGAAAAGTATTTTTTTTTTTTATAAAAAAGTAAACAACTGATACTAATTTTTTTTTTCTTGCCAAACTTACGAACGACAGTTCGGGACGACGAAATCTCAAATTCGTCACTGTTCGGTGGTCAAGTCGCGCACGAGATACGATAGTGCGCGAAAGATAGTGAGAAAAAACGCGTTAAATTTGTGTTATGTAATTCTCATACCTAAACCCAGTTTACAATAACCACGTCGGAGAAATATCGCCCGCGGAAACCACTGTGGCGCGCGAAATACGACTATCTCTTTGGGAGACGTTACCGAAAACCGCGCGCGATCCGCATCGATATAAAACTGCTCGTGCCACTGCCCGCCGTCCCGAATCCAGCCACGAAATTTCGGAAAAGCTGGGAGTTGGTTATCGGACGGACGTCATACGGACATTCTTGCCGTCACGAGTAATGCGACGGAGAAACGAATACACGTAAACGGTGAACGTAATTGCCGCGTTATCAACATTTTTTCCCCATTTTTTAACTGTTTTCTAATGATCTATTGTCAGCTGTGGAAGTCAGACCACAATACCCGAACTACCGATCGTGACCAACGTTCATTGACCACGCGAGTTGCTCAATATCGTCAAATCCATCGGCAAACGATCCGTCGATTAACGACCGTGTACACAATCGAACGAATCTGATGCAACGACGACCCACACACGTAGTGTTAATTACCCGGTGACTCCACTTGTGCTCGAGTTTGATTTCACTGCGCGTACTCTGCATTCATAGAATTCCACTTGCCCGAAGTGGATTTGAATCATTTAGTGCATTTTTTCTACAAATTCCACTTGCCACGAGTCTCATACCATCCGTTTCGCCAATTTCAACTAGCCCCGAGTGGAGGGGAGTATTGCCGGTATAATCGGAGGGGAAGGGATACGGAAGCGGGTAATTCGGATCGGCGCGCAGACACGTCGCGCGGGCATGTCGGAAGTGGCGCACGGCGGGAGGCCGGAATTACGGGAGTTGGCTACCGATGCGGGCGCGTGCCCCGGCCTTTTCGCCGACAGGTCCGGGTGTAATATCCAGCGGACAGGTCGACACAACTACTCCATTACGATGGCCATTATGGCCATTCAACGGGCTGCGTTTTGCCGCTCGAGCGGTCCTCGCAGGCGGCGGTATCTGGCGGCCGACCGTGACTACCTCTCGCCGAACCGGGCCCCCGTTGCCTCGTGCCATGGGGGCGCCAACGGATTACCGCCTGCTTCCTACTACCTGCCATACACTTCCCGGCTTATCTCCGCCCGCGGAAATGCCGCGCTCGAAACTTGTGAAACGCTTCGGGCATCGCCGGACGCGCTCGTTCGCCCGTTCGTTCGCGCAGCGGCGACACGGGAAAGTTGCCGGGGAAGACGAAAGCGCGCGCGCGCGCTTTCCGTGTAACGGCGTCGAACCGGGTGTTACTTCCTTCTTCCTTGTTTTTTGCGCTGTTGCCACATTTCCGCAAAGGTCGCCTCCACGAATTATCTTACCAAGTTAGGGGGGGGGGGGGCGATTCGTAATCTGCATTCTCCGAATCAAACAATTACCTCGATGCTACTCTTTAAAGCGATATCGCAATAACGGTTTTCTAACGAACGACGGTTATATCGCGCGCAAACGAATTCGAGGATCAACGGTCGCTCGGGATAGAAACGTCGATTTAACCGATGCGATCGTTTCCCTGTTTCTGTTATATAACGCTGAAACATTCCTCACACGTGAGCGCATTGTTATTCTTGCGACAAAAGAAACTGTTATCACTCACCGCGGTCACGTGGCGAATTACGTGGGACTAAAAAGGACGCCGCCGCCTCTGGCGTTATCGAACGCGCGTTTACGTGTTTAAAACAAGTTTAAGAGTATTTTCGCCGGCGGCGAACGCGCGTGCAAAACAAACGAGGCCCGCTCGCGTAGATGTCAATATAAACGCGGCCTTGAACAACCGCGACGTAACCGAGCACGTACCGTTGCATTAGAACGTGCCTCCGAGCGTTTTGGCGAAGGCGCGCGCGCCGCCGCACAGCGGACGCGACGATACAGCCAAGTTGTAAAGAATCTGCCAACTTTTTGAAGAATCCGATCGCAGACCTACTTCTCCGCAACGAAAACAAAGCGAACGGGACACGTCGGTGACACACGTGCGCGCTCGCTTTGTCGTCAACTCGCGGAACAATTACAGTAGAGTCTCGGTTTGTTGTCACCTCGTTTGGACGAGTCTGATGCGAAACCGGCGAAGCTCGTTTGCCGAACAAGGAAAATAATCCGTTACTGACCGCAGGGCGAGTCGACGTAAATAAACGATTTCTCACATCGGACATTCGAATGCTGATTTACGCAACTTTACGGAAATGCTCCGGAAAAGCGTTAAGCAATAATGAAATTGCCGTTTTTTCGGTTTTACAGTAAAGTCTTTGGTAAATGTATCTAACGTTATAATAGTCACTATGCTAAATTACAGTTCACACCCGGTAAATGTGTGTTTAGTGGAACGTTACAGTTAAGATGCCTTAAAAGTGTATAGTAAAAAAGACCAAAGTAGAATTACAGTTAATACTCCCGAAATCGGCTAAAGCTGAAGTTGTAGATAAAAAAACGTTATAGCTATGAAATAGGATATCAGTAGAGACCAATCGAGTGTACGAAACACAGTGAAATCCCTAAAAATGACCAAGTAAAAATAACAGTTATAGCCCGTAGTTTATACTAAAGATTGAAAACGTTTGAAACGAACCGATATCCGTAAATTAGATTGTCACGAATAAACAAACAATTAAAACACG
>JABFPT010001755.1:10076-22582 GCA_022817245.1 Nixonia krombeini
CTTGCGGTTCCTCCTTCAAATCTGCCGGGAAAACGCGTTTAACTAGCCGTCCAATTAAATTCGCGGTAGATTGTTCGGGAAGATTTATTCGCATAGTTCATTTTTTATCGAGTCAAAAATGTTTTGGTTGCCAGTAAAATCGTTTTTCGCGGTGGCGCGAATTGGCCGGATAACCCGAAACGATTCTCTGCCGAATTTCTCGTCCGAATGGATTTCAAAGTCGGGTGGCGGTTGCAACAGGCGGCGCGTAATCTTGCATTCGCGCTCTGGATAGCTCGAGTCGCCCGGCTGATTTAATTGGACGGAATCTTCGGCCGGAACTAATTGCGCGCCCGACACGTACGAAATGGCAAGGCTTGCCCAAGATTTCTTGCGAAAGATGCTTCGAAAGCCGTGCTATGCCTCTGCCTCGTTCACAAGTCGATCAGTCAGCGTTCTGATCCGCGCGAGCGCTTCGGAGATCCGGTAGCGCGCTTGGCAAACGAATGTAGTTAGCCCCACATAAACACGCATTAGGGAGCGTAATTATTCACCGAAGTAAATGAAAACTGGTAGACATTTTCGACGGGTGGCTGTAAAAATTCGAAAAGGGAAATATTCCGTTTCAGTAACGAACTATAATTTAATTTCACATTATAAGACTCGCCTAAATTTGATTAATTAACTCATTAATCAACCCTTATCCAGCGACCTAGTTTTAAATCAATCTGATAAATGCAGCTTGATTATATTGGATAATAATATCATAGAAAACACACCTTTGAAAATTACACAATTCACTTACTCTCCGTGAGTTTTCCGATTACCTTCATTAACCATCGACTTTTTTTCACTCATTTGCAATAACATAATCGTTTTAATCGCGATAATGAATTGCATCAACCACGGCGAATTAATGATCGCGGCTATCAATGAATTCCCATCAGCCTCCCCCACTCCGGCTACGCCCGTATCTTTTGTTGTGAGAGCAGACTCTTGAAATTGCCTCCATTACGTAACGATCGTTTCTGGGCCATTTGCGAATCTTTTATTGTAAGCTGTGACTTATAATCTGCAGCTGTCACGAACCGAGTCGCAGATTGAAACGATTAAGTTTCGAGGGTTGTCATTCTGACAATGGAGTTGCGTGCGTCGAAAGCTCGGGTATTACCGGTTTCCAATACTCCGGGCCTGTGTACGCGTCGACTGTGTGTAGCCTCCATAAAGAGAAATTGATCGATGCAGCGAGAGCTTGAAAACGGCGAGACAGAGACAAATAGAAGTAAGAAATTTAATAACAACTGTTGCACAAACTAACAAAAAAAGTCCACTTTGCGATGGAAATGGCTCGAGCTGCTGCTTATTTGCACAACTAGAATAAATAACGGTTACGATAACAATCACAATGGCGATCGAGATAGTACCGGCTAAAAATAAACGATTAATGAGTGAACAATGATAATAACGACGACAACGGCGATCATTATCGAACGAATATTCCGGTCTAATATATCCGCACGGTTTTACACCGGTATAAATTACTCCCGAGCAATCGACGAACCCTTTGGGGTTGAAATTCTTTCGAGATATCCGGGTTTGGAGTAACTAGACCAACCACCTTTCTCGCTCGATCCTTCGCCCATGCTTCACGTTTTCACGCTCTGTAAACTCGGTCCGGTTGCAAAATGCAATCTCCTCTTGCGAGTCCTTTATGCTTTCATCGTCGAACGCTTCCACTTTCCCGATCGTGCTTTTTTTTTTTTTTGAAGATTCCGAGGGCATAGACGACGCCGCCGGCCACGCTTTAATCCCGACGCAATTAACCCGGCAGTGACGTCACTCGTCGCACAAGAACCGACGAGTCGGTTTTGCAATCGCGGAAGTGACGGAAGACCATCGAGGCGGCCGATTCGCTAACAAGACGATCACTTCGAGGCGCGATCCACCGCGTCGATCGTGGCGGACGGGTCGTTGGAAACTTCGATTTCGACTGCGGATAGCGCGCAATGCATTGTAACTGAGACTGGCTCGCAACTGAAGTCTCGAAACGGTAATGACGGCTCGTGAGTAGAAGTAATTAGAAACTATAAAGATAACTAGTACGGGCAGAATCACAATTAGCGGAACAGGTATACTTGGCGGTGCACGAACCGGGATCAAGAAGGTTCGGACGTCTGTAAAAGGCGGTTCTGGAATGCTGGAAAATGGAAGCGTCGTTTTCAATTTTTATCGTTTTTATCGCGGACGGCAGAACCGTAAAGACGCAACGAAATGATGGTTTACCAGTTCCGATATCGTTGTATACGCTGTAAACACTGTTGTGTCTTAAAAGCGAGCGCTTTTTACGGCGTATTTATTCACCGGAAGGAGATATGATGTTTTACACGCTGGCACTTTTACGCATGCTCGAAATATGCGCATTGCCGGGATACCGATTTCCATGACTATTTCAGCTATTCCATAGCTATCCCAGCTATTTCTTTCCTATTGGGATCATTTCGTTCGACGCTCCGAATAATTTTCATCGCTATTCTGGCCAATCCATTTGCGATTTCAGCAAATTCACTCCTCGTTCCAACATCTTTTCTTTCTCATTCCAAATATTACATTACAAATATTACTTATACCCACATATCGTTTACTAATACGTATATTTTTTGAGTACTGTGATAAAGGTTATATTCAAGAACAAGATCCGCCATTGTACGAAGCGCAGTTTGTCAAATGAGTTTGCGATATTTATTCAAACTCGCTCTTTTGACTAGATAAGATCAATTTCGCCGTATTCGCGAGCGACGTCACAGTGTCCGTGTCCGTGCAGAGCCGCACGAACGTAAAGTACCCATCGGACGGTGGAAACTATGCTCCGTCGTTATTGCAGTCACGCAACATAGAAATATTAAAATTCCGTGCCACAGCGTGATATCGTTCGACTGTTTTATGGAACTCGAACGGAACACACTTCCCCGATCGTGACCTTTAGATTGGAAAAACGCGTGCCACGGCTGTCCATCAATTTTCCTTGTTACCGCCATTTCTCCTTTCACGCGGCTTCCACGCGTCGGACGAACGTTCCTTCGCGACCGCGCGTCTGCGAGCAAAACGTGCGCATATCTGTACACACGCGCACATGTATAATATACACGGGGTCGAACAAAGTAAAAGTGAAGAGGAGCGAAAAAAGCGTTTCGTCAGGATTAACGATCGCTTTTGCATAAGCGTTGCTCCCGAACGAACGAGAAATAAAAGTGCGCGACAGTATATAAAAGCCTCGCCGGAATTAATGATCGCTTTCGACAATTGCGCAATCCCCCCTTCCCCCGACGGCAGATAAAATGCGAGCGTAAATTGAATTTGTCCCTCGACGAGGCGATTTGTTTTTCCACCGCGCTTCGGATAATCCACAGTGCCATCAATTTTCGCGCAAATTGACAAGTACGATGCTCGCCGACGTTCTAGCATTGTGACGCAAATAATTCGAATTATAGGAACGAAGGAGGAAAAGATAATGGATTCGGTGCGAGGAGGATACCGGGCTCATCCATTCCGATACGGATATAACCGCATCCTCTGTTGATGGTAACTGTACGGCATGGCGTTTATTGCAAAGCACATAAAAGCTTCCTTTGACTAGCAATGGTTTACATGTAATCGAATTTATTACGTGTAACAAAAAATTGCTGGCTTCAAGTTCCTGGGAAAGTCGTTGTCGGCGAGAAAATCCAACATTGCGCGACTTTAGACATAAAATAGAAATGGCATTTTATGCACAATGACATGTTTTTTTTTTTACTCATTCATGTAATACATTACATTACCCACATGTTTGAAATATTAAAACTACTTTAATATCCGATTTCTTAAATTGCACGCTTTCTCTGATCGGGTTAACGCCGAGTGTAAACATCGGTGAGTTATTAACGCAAATTGGCAGTAGGCGCGTGATATAGTAGAAACCTCGACAATCAAACCGTCCCGTCCATTAACACGGTCTAGAAAACTCCGCCTCAGTATCTCATTTTTCTAATGATCGTGTTTTCGACTTAACGGGTTTTAGCGTGCACCGCGAGGATGGACAATGAAGCGCCGAAAATGGAAAGCCGGCTTTGAAAAGCTCGCGATTTTTCCTCGCGTACAGAAATGGAGCCGAAGGGAAAAGACAAACGAGAGCTGAAAGCTTCGTGAAAGTGGCGAGGCGTCTCGTTAAAAAGTGAAAATATTAATGCCATAGGCTGTACATCCCGGCCGGTGCGACGCGGCCGAGCAGCAAACGCAGCGCGAGAAAACCGGTACGCGCGTTTAACATAATATAATGCGGTTTGTTAGACACGGGATAACGTTACAAAAGACAACGCAAGTTATGAAACATGCTCCCGTAAAAAGCCGGACCGCGCTGGCGAACCTTCTCTTCTTCCTCGCGCCTTCTCATTCTCATCCACATCCGCGTTGAGTTACCGACTTTTCTCGGCGCAAGGTCGCATGCACCGTTTTTTATCTCTTTTTTTCTCTCTCTTTCTCGCTCTTTACTCAGTTATTACGCAGTGGCACGTCGCGGTTGTAATTACAACGTTATTCCGCCAATTTGCACGAATTCGCGATGGTAAAAAGTGGCGCGAAAATAAACTGGATAATTTCGATAATTCGTCGAATGATAAAAGATCGAAGTATTGTCCAGTTTTGTGGAACAAATGAGAGAGTTCGATTAACGGAAAATCGCATTACGAATGTTGTGAGACGAAGGGATAAAAAAAATCACTGCAATTAGTTTGCAGAACAATAAGCGGAATCTCGTCGAAAATGGTTAATTGAATATCGTTATTCCGCGGCGGGGAGCAAATAAGCCGGCGAACGCACGGTACACTTTTCCACGCCTGTCCGTTGCGCCGGAACGGGAGCTTTTTCGCGCGTGAAAAGCAGCGCGCATGAAGCGCGAGTATTTCACTCGAAACGCGAGCGCGGCCCACGAGTGACTAATTAAACGTACCTATACGCTCGCTTCGTAGGCACTGACATGCGTGCCGGGCGCGAGGAAAGCGTGAACTTTTGCATACTTGGGTGCCTTATGAATCGAAGTCATTAGTCACGACTTTGCGTGCGTCGCAGGATTCGATTCGGCGGAAGGAATGGTTTTGCCGGTAGTTGCCAACTTTGTCTCGACATGCGATTTAAATAACGATTAAAACCGAACACGAAGTACAATTCTAATTAATATACATTTCTTAATTTGCTTTTGGTATTAATACCGTATTAGAAACCGTACTAATTCTTGTTGGAGTAAACTGAAAATACGGACAATATAAAATAGTAACTGTTTGCGGAATTACAGTAATCAAATATAACAAAATACTTGTATACAAATAAATTATACAGTTACTTCATACCTCGATGAAATCTCTGTCGAAGCGAACAAATCGCAATTCGATAATAAATTCTTGGAGCCGATCGAATTTATTGCAGCATCGATGGCTTCTGATAAAGTTTATCAAAAGTACGAGAAACCGTAGTATGATGGTTACTCGACGCCGCGTATCATTTGAATGCATCGAAGAAAGTGGTTGCGAAACGCCAGAAAATAACGGGCTTCCTGAAGATACGAGAGATAGTTCGATGCGAGTCGAGTGAGGTGAAAAGTGGGTTCAGAAGTCCGCCTTGTACGGACGTGGAGGAAAGGGATGTAATCTATCGAATTCGCGGCTCGCTCGCCAAAGGAAAACTCATTTTACACCCGGTGCACACCCGGAAAAATAATTCGTTGGAACAACTGCGTAACGGAAAGCTGATTTTATCGGTCCCTCGCAAAGAACGATAAATGACGTTATCGTACGTCTCTTCCGCGTTTTTCTTTCATATTTGATATCTCGCATGTCTACTGAAATTTATCATTTCATTACCGGGAGTATTTCAGCAAACGAGCGGCGTTTCGCGATTAACATAAAGAAACCACGGACTATATATATGTATATATATATATTCACCGTGCAAATATGAATCGTAGATGTAACCATGTGCCAATATGATATAACGAATGCATCGCCGACAATCGCGAATAGCTACGCCTCCGAAATGTCGCAACTCGAGGGAAACAAATTCAGCCGGATCTTCGAGAGACATTAATCGTCCGCGATGTTATCCGCGTTGCATGACACGATGCACAACATTGGGAAACATACTTATATTGGCCGAGGCTGGCCCGGCATGTTTCAGTCGTGCGTCGCAAGAGAGATGAAGTAACGACTTAACCGGTCGCCATTGTCTATGAGCTATTCTATTCCGAGCCGCCTACGCGTCGCGCGGAGGAGCCTTCGTTAACGAGAGGAAAGCGAAACGGTGCCTCCGGCATCGCGCGCGCAATCCTCTCTACTCCCCTCCCGCCCCACCACCGCCGACTTTGAATCGCCGTCAAGGTGGCTCGTTTGCGCGAATTTTGATCGATCAATTTCGCCCGCGAGTGACGCGTCGTCCGCTTTTTTCCCTTCATTATTGCTTACTCTCGTACGTTATTCATTATTTATTATTTGCATTAAATTACACACTCCGCGTTCAACCACTTCGAATTAATTTGCGAGATAAGCCATGACGAAACATCGTTGGATCCCCCGCGAATCCGAATATTTGTACTTTTCGTCACCCGCGTTAATTTATACGCGCGATTGCGAATTTAAAATGACGCGCTGTTTTCGATTAAACGATTATTATCCGAGTGCTCGAAATGAAAGGAAAAAACGTATTGCGCAAACGCCGGTTGATACGTCCGAGCGAGTCCCAAATTGATTAACAATCCCGCCTGCGTCGCCGTGAAAGTGGATTTATTACAGCTAAACATTATAATCAAGATCCCCGTGAGCCGATCATTCCATTCGACAAATCGACCGGATACGCGTATCTGCGTATCCACAGTTTCCATTCACGGATCGGAAAAATTGAATCGAGGTAACGTTCTCAATCTTTGACTACAGCGATGCTGTTTTATGCAGATAAAACAATTCCGTCCGCGGCTCGTCGACCTCGCCGACGTTTTTGTCACTCCGATATCTCCGCTGCTGTAAAGTAATTCTACGTCGTTTCGTTAACAGCGGCGGGCGGAATCCCTTTTCCCGTGGTAATTGTAATAATCGCGCCGCGGTTCCCCCGTTTTGTCTCCCGATAAGGACGACAGAAACGGCTTCTCTCTCCGTCTCTTCTCGTTATTTTACGACCAGCTTTGCGTTTCAGGTTTACACTTCAGCCGTTTGAGATTCGCAACAGTTGGCTTTTATTACGACCGCGGCCTGGAGTTTGACGACAGGAGATCTACTGGACAAATCGCCACCGGTGAATCGGGCAACTCTTTCGTCGGATATAAATTTGCGTGAGTCTACATTCGTCAGGTACATCCGACGGTGCGTTTAGGGATTGTACATCTCGATGCAAATCAAGGTCGGTTTTTCACCGACCCGCGTCTAGCGGTTTCCTCGCAACCGCGAAACGTCCTCGGCCGCTAAGCTTCCGCGAGATTAATCAGCCGCGACTCGCCCGCCCCGAGGCCGCGCTTCCAGCACTCTTCGATTCCAGGCAAAACATTGCGAAACGTTCGCATGACGCGGTTAACATTTGCATCGCGGCGAACCGTTTGCTCAACTTAACTTCAGTCCCGCTGGAAATCCGCGGGCGTGAAAGTTTGTCAACGCGACCTTAAAAGGTGAACGGCACTCGGCTCGTCATCATTTTTCTTCGTAACGGTGTTTGCGACACGCGCGGTACGCACTACGATGGTCGCTGGAAACGCGGTTTTTGTCACCGCCCGCGATACAAATCCGTGTTTCCACCTTCCACCCACACTTTTATCTCGCCTCTTGGTCGAATTTCAATGTGACAAATGAGCGACGCAAATCGCGTCGAGAAATAACCGTTACTCCGAGAAACGTCCGTTTTAATACGAAACAATACATCCGAGTTGGTGACAAGGCAAATATTTCTCTGTACTAAAAAAAATCCATCGACAAAAATACAATTAAGAAAGGAACTTTTTGAGTAATGCGAGGAAAGAAGAAATTTTATAAATAAATATATCTCGACGTTTACTTTACGTTTGTTCTCGTAAACTTATTATTCGTAATAACGCTCTTCGCGTTTACTGCGCCTTTTTGTAATGACAGATCGGACGTCGCTTTAGGTGCACTGCACCTGGATATTCACCACTTGGCTTTGCTCGCTTTACGGTCACGTCCATGGCTGATTTTTTTAAAACGCGGATTAACGATAAAAAAGCCGTTCGCAGCGCAGCGCCACTCGAATCGGCCACAATTCGAAGAAGGAGGAAAGATGAAAGAAACGCAAGGCCAGGCCTGGGTCATTGCCGTCATGCGAGACTCGCGAGTCCTCTTATACGGTTTAAGACCGTGTTACACACACGCGCACGCGTACTCACACGTACAGACTGAGCGGCCGATACCGCGGCTGTATTCCCGTAGCGCGGCTCCGTCGTCGCATGTAGGTGTAACACGGCAATCGCCGTTCGCTCCTATACCTGGACACACCGTCCACCGGCATGTACAAGGTGTGCGATATAAAGGAAAGTAGCCGGCGGAGATATTCACTTTTCAATTAAATCGTTACGCTTCGCCGTGATTTCGAGTCTTTCGTATGGCGCTTTGTGCAAAATCTCTGCAACGTTGCACATTGTTTTCTCACATAAAAGGAAATATATGAAAGGTTCAGAAAAGCTGCTAACGTTTTTTGCGAAAGGTTTGCAACTACGGGGAGAAATTATTCTTTTAACCGATACCAAATGTGAAATAATCAGTTGTTTAATCGATTTGTATTAGTAACTCAAACATCGGTTTTCATTCTGGACGGAACGTTGAATTCCCTTGAAATTAATCAGATTTGTCCGCTGGAGTGAGCAGTGGAAACCTGGAGAGCAAACCACTTGCTACACCTTTCGCCGCAGCCAGGATGTACAGGGTGTGCCGAATACATGCTCAAGAGCGAAAAAGAGAAGCAAGACGAAAATCGCCTTACTTTGTTGTGCGAAATGCGCGTGCGGGATGAAGGGCTATCATTACCGCCGGCCGCTTAATTTGAATAATTTAAGAGAGCAACAAAACGGAGAATGAAACAAAATAAAAATGTATCAATGAAGAGCGTGTTAAACACGCACATATATTATATTGTGAATGCGTACAAGGTACAGTACATGTCATACCAGTCACGAAAGCGGATACCGAATAGAGTCCATTTTTCAACCGTCTCCCCAATTAAAATTAAATCCAAATGCTTTCTCAAAAATACTAATTATAACTCACACAGATCATTTAAAGCAGTTTACCGTAATTGATCGGTCGAATTCGTTAAAGCGGACGGGTAAAAAGCGCGAAGCCTCTTATTTCATTTTTCGCGAAAACTGGTAAATGAACCGCGGCGGTAACGAATACTCGCGATTCTGTATAGATATAGCGTACGGCTGGGGCGCGAGTGTGATGGTGCGCGAGTGTAGCCGGTGATCGAACTCGTCCAGTCGAGTACCCTCGGCTGCCGCTCGTTTGTGTGTGGAGTAACGTCCGCGGCGCATTATCACGTCGGAGGGCGCGACAAACCGCGTGCGAATCACCTCGTTCAGTGCCCGTCTCGTGGCGCTTTTCCGTAGGGACGCGGATGATTGTTTGCCACCTCCGTAGCACGCCTTATTAATTCGAGCTTTTATTGGCAGGGGTAATCGCGTAATACGTACAATCATCGGCTTTGCAGTTCACCCGACAAAACCATAGATCGTGGAATAGTTTTCTCGATGCTTTTCATTGCGCTGAAAAAGCATTGGTTTGGATTTTGCCTCGGACTTTGTTAAGAAAAGAGATATAAAAAGAGGCCTAAGGCTTGGCTCGAGTCGCGCCAGCTCGTCGACCGAGCCTGCACCGACTCGTCGTTCACCGGCGGAAAAGCGCACGTACGCGGTCAACCGTGCAAGCGGGCACCCAGAGGCACGAACCGCGGGCGACCGAAGGCGCGCTCGGCCGCGTCCAGGGGGTAACACCTGCCACGTCGACCCACTCGCCGATCCATGCACGCGTCGAGTACCTACTCGGTCCTATTGGGCGTTGGACGATTTCAATCGTATTTCATGCGGTGCCAAGTATATGAGACGTTTTACGAACAGATTTTTCGACCTTGGTTGACCTTTGCGAACGACGTGTACAGACGTAATACACGTATTGCGATGATGATAGTCGATATATACAGCAAGTGATATAAAAAACTTGCACACATCTTTATGCTATGATAGTAGGATAAACTAAAATTTTGCCAATATCAATTGAAAATCGATCGGTAAGGAGATAAATTGCACACCGTAAAATGCTTAATATAATTTTCCAGCCATTCATTGCTATTTTATTATCGTTAATATTTCAGGGATTAATTAAATAATATTCACATAAACGTATAATCGTTTCTGACATTCAATTCAAAGAACGTTTCAAGTTACAAACCTGAATCAAAATTACTAATGTTAAGATCTGAAATTAATTTCATACCGGTCAACGCATATTTTTATTCGACTATCATCGCGCTATCGGAATTAATTATCACACGTCAGTACTCTTTCTCCGACAGTAATTATTTAACAGAATTTACGAAGCGCATAACTCAGTAAAGAGAGACGTGAACGAAACCACGCGCGCTCTCACCGTATAATAAACAGGTATGTCTAAATCAGAAATCGCGAAGAAATAAGCGCACCGTCCAATAAAAGATGCAACGATTTCGCTTTTATTAATTCGTTTTCCCGTCGGACTCCAGTCCGCCAAGCGGATCGTCCGCAATTAAAAAAAGTTTCGTTCCGTGCAATCCGTTGATCAAGGAAAGTGGCGAGGCTGCATGCGAACATTAATTATCGATCGAGAAAGTCTTCGGGTAAATCAGCATCTTCGGTTTTCCCCGTCGATGCTCTCCTCCGGGAAAGTCACGACGACAAATTTTTTTCCTTCGCGATTTTCATTGTTCTCCTCGCCATTACACCGTTGCCCATTTTTATCCATCGACCTCGAAGTGTCCCGACCGCTTCGATATCCCAAACGCGACAATCGTTTGGGGAATTATCGTTTCCCCTGTGGCGTTGTTCAATCGAGTTTCTCCCGCGTGTCGCGAACCTTTCACGGATTCGGTTCAGGAAAGCAGAGCGTCTGCAGGAAAAAGGAAAGCTAGAGTTCACGAGGAGGGGCGAGGTTGGGGAGAGGGAAGGAAATAAGAAGCGGGTGATTTACACGTCGATGCGCGTAGCAGTGCACGGCCTAAGGCGCGGCTGGGGTCTCGACGGGTCCGTTCGCTACGCCCCGAGTGCCGTATGCCGCGGAGGCAGCGTGCGTAACGCGATAAGGCGACTGATTCGAGTCTGAGTATCGCGGCATGGGGAAGTCTAGGAAGGTAGGAGACAACGGGGGCAGCCGGAAAGATCTGATGGAAGATTGGCTCGCACGGAATAGCTCGTTAGATCCGGCACACGCATTATGCGTGTCTCCTCGGGAGTCGCGCACTCTCGAGCGGGGGAGCAGCAGGCGAGCAGCCGCCGCCGCCGGCGAAAAAGCGCGCGCCGTTCAAGGACTCCCGCGACGCGGTCGAGCCTTACCGGTTTGTTTACGCGTTCCAGAAATTGCTAGATTTTTGCGAGAAGCTGCGCAAACTATACGCATTTCCGAACGAGCGAGTTGGATTGAATTTTTATTACAGCTTGGGGTATTTCAGTACCCCACTCTGCGCAAAAGCGCGTTGCCTTAAGAATGTTGCTCGCACGTTCGCGTTCCACGTTTTGTCTCGACGTAGCGTTTAGACGCAAGATGGCGCCCTGGACAGTCCTAAATGCTTCGTCGCATAGTTGCGAGTTAGAGACGACATCGATGCCCTCCGACGGGGTTAATAGAGGCACGTGGCATCGTGAAAGAATGAACGATTGCGCGAACGAGTGAACGAATCAACCGCGCATGCGTGACGCGAATTTACGGGCGCATTAACGAGCGCGGGAGCGAATAAACGAAATAACAAATAAGCGGAACTCCTCGGCGATGCGAGGCCGCGTTAATCTCCGTTCTGAAAGTCCGTCGGACGTTCGCGCAGGCATGAATATGCAGCGCGGAAAGCGAAGGCGTGTGTCTGTGCGGGAGAGCGCAAGTTCCGCTGCGACGCGTTATAAACGATATTTGATTCCAGTCTAGGAGTGATTGCCCTTAATTGAAGAATGAGGGGGACAAGCAGAGACGAGCGCAAACAGCGGGTATCGCCGTGGTGTGGGTAATAGACGATTACGTCGGATCTAGCAACGATAGCCACGATGATTTATCTTCCGCCGTTTCATTAGCCTTATTTACTTTTTATCAGTCCAATTTATATTCAAATCTTAATCCCCGCAGCCTTAGCCGCCGCTCGTTGCGCACTCGCCATTTGCATCTGCGGACGCGACTAACATATTGCGTTTTTCGTTCGGACAAACAGCTTCGTTATGGACGTCCGTAGGCCTATTCGGCGGTGCAGAGTAAGATCGCCTGGCAATACAACTATGC
>JABFPT010001757.1:0-11967 GCA_022817245.1 Nixonia krombeini
ATTCAGCATTGAGTTATACACCATCGGATAGATCTCGTCGAGTACATCAAGAATATACCCACATATTGACCCTTCCAACAATTAGGAGCGGAGATATTGAAGAAAAACGAGGAAATTTGTGGGGATACAATTGAAACTATTGGTACCTTAAACGCAACTGAAAGTTATCTTTTTGGTTCACACCGACTTTCTTTGGCTCGTTGGATAGGTCTCAATGTCCCGAATAAGGTGATGTCTTGCTCATTTTGAAATTCGTAAATGAAGAAAAGTTACAGCGTGGAAACTGAGAAACTCCGCAAATCACGCCACAACCACATAATTTTTCTCTTTTTTTCCAAATATCTCTGCTCCTAATGATTGGAAGGGCTAACATGTGGGGTGATTCTTGATGTACGCGGCGAGATCTATCTATTGATATGCATCTCAAAGCCGAAAGCCGAAGTTGATTTTTCGAGAAAAATTGAAGGGATTTGGAAAATAGAGGACATTGGAACAAACCCTTCGGAAAATGCCGAAAAATCAACTTCGGCTTGCAGCTTTATCTGACACACCAACAGATACATCTCGCCGCGTACATCAATAATGACCTCATATGTTGGTCCTTTCTGGTATTCGGAGCAAAGATATTACGAGAAAAAGAAAACTATTGGGGTGAGGGGCTTGGATAACCGAGGTGTTCACATATTTTGATACACATCGAAACGGTAATTGCTGTATTCCAAGAAATTATCCAAGAATTATCCAGGGGCACAGAATCTTTTCAACTTTAAAACGTCAACTGTTTTTCGTTCGAGTACTTTCTTTGTCGTTTATTTTTCAACTTGACAAAGAATGTTTGATTACGTCACACAAACGAAAATACCTAAAATTTATTTATCGGAAAATCTTAAACAACATTTTTAGCTGTTCAAAATAAATGACATTTTTGAAACATAACGTTATATTATGTTAACTAAGATTTTGCTGGGTTGAGTTATACCTCGTGATGAATATCCTAAAATTTCGCGAGTCTCGTGTTCGATTCCAAATTTGCAAATAATGCTCCTTGAATCGCGTTTAAAAATATCTAACAGGGAAGAAGGAACTCCCATTTACTCTTTCTTTTTAAATTCTATTCCTACCAATGCGAATTACTGATAAAAAATATCGCTCGCATCTCCTTTCAGAGAGAATTGTTTGCGAGCGGCTAAGAAAACACTTTATTTCGAGGAATAAAAGCCTCCACTTGACCCACTTCTTTTCATCCCTAATGATTTCCATGGTTTTAACGTCTGTGAAATAGAATCGTTAACAATCCAGGGTTAGCAGTCACTTTGTTCCATCGTATTTACGATGTTATAACAATTATGCAAATGAAATCATATATTTAAATGCGGACCGGAACAATGAAGGCGAGCTCGAAAGCAACCACTTCTAAGTGATCATCCGTTCGGAATGGTTTCGCTCCTTCAATTTCACGTAGATGACACTCAAGAAGCTCGTGAATGATGGAGAAAAGCGGAATCTGACGACTCAGTAGGGTAACGTTCTTCGGAAACGACGAGGGTCGTATTGCCCTCGTACCTTATCGAGCTTGAGTGTCTTCCTCAGCCACGACAGGTACTACATTATACAACTTTCTGTACAGATCGGTTATTTCCGCAGCCTCCGCAAGATCCAGACGGAGTCCGTTGGCTTCGGTGCACTTTCGGTTCTGCCAGCTGGACCAGCTGCTGATTGTACTTATCTCATGCTGAACCTTGCGATGCAGTTGGAGAAAATTTGGGTGAATATTACAGCGTCGCCAAGTTCATTCCAGTGAGATTTGTTGTGGAGGGAAATGCGAGTATCCGCAGCTGCGTACCGGCAAGAGAGACGTTTCGTTTTCGTCGGGGAATGTGACGATAACACTTGCAAGCAAGTCTATCTTTATGTACATATGTATGTGTACATATATGTGTATATATATATACGTATATATATATGTATATATTTATGGAAGAATGTATTTCTTTGTCCCTTTTGGATAATGAGTATTACAAGTGTAATTCTCAGTAATTATATCATATTATCTTTGTCAATGAATTATCCACAGCTACAACTGTTTATCCCTCTTTGTCTTGTATATTTCCTCTTCTCGCTTCCCTCCATCTCAACTCGCTATTTCCGCCACATCCCACGCCATCTCCGACAACTCCTCCATACCTCTTGTCCCTCTTGCTCTCATTTCCCTTTCATCTTTCCTCCTTTCTTTGCTCCTCCTCCATTCTTTTTCATCATTCCAAACTTATATTTCCCCCCTTCTATTCTATTTTTCCAACATTCTCTTACCCCTCTTCTCTTTCTACCTCTTGCGTTCACTTTCCATCCTGCTCATCATCTTTCAATTTCTCTCCCTATACCTTACTCTTTTTCTCCCCTTGTCTCTGTCTCCATCCCAACAACTTCCTCATTATTTACTTGCCATTACCCCTCTCTATTCACTTTTTTAACCCTCTCCCCAATCAAACGTCCCCATATGTAAGTCTGCCCTCCCTCTCTCGTTCTCTTTCTGTAAAAAAGATGTTTAAAGAGGGAGAGGGGGTGGAGAGAAAGAAAGAGAGCACTGAGTCATGCAATCCAAAGAAATTTGAAACTATCGCCGGTTAACCACATCCTCCCTGCGCCGTTAGCTCAAAAACTTGCTTCGCTCGGATCCGGAGCTGACGCGGTCACGTGACGCGGGCGCGAGCAGCCGCGTAGCAGAATCTTCGCGAAAAGCGGAAGCGCATCTCCTCGCCATTGTTACGCCCCATCGATCGTAATCTGAATTCGCACGGTGGAATGCCACGTAGCGGCAAGTAGCATTGTCCGCTGATATTTATTCCTTGTCACCGATGTGCCTTAGCTGGGCGGGAAATTGTGGCGGGCCGAAAGTGAAAACGGCATAAATCACTCGTCTCGCCCATTATATCCGAGGAATTAAACGAATACGTACGCAATATTGATGCGACTTTCTCGATATATCGCTACTTAGCACTGCGTATACAACTGCATGGAACTTTTACCACTTTTTCACAAACCTCCGGCACATTTTCCATTGAACTTTATTAATGCGAAGTTTAACTCAATTAAGAAGTTTAATTTATCTTCCAGAAGTAAAGTAGTTAATAGCACAAAGAGATTTGATTTTCAGTAGAATGTTCTCCTATGCCCGATACGCTATTTGCCTTTAAACGACTTCGACTTTCCCCAAACGTCTCGAATGTTTCGAATGATCTGCAAATGTTTGTACGAACAGTGAAAGATTTAGGAGCGAACCGTGCACTTAAGGGGACACATACGCCGAGCAGCGTCGTTGGCTGCACAACGCGCCGCCACCAGCGGTGAACCGCCGATTTACTCGTAAGACTAAGTGGTATCTAAACACGCGGAGGATGAGCAAAACAAAAAAACGCCACCTTTACTCTACTCTTCTCCTAAGTAGCACTTTCTGTAACCTTATTAATACTGGAATATTTTACCAGTAGATTCTAGTACAGACGACATTCGAATATCAGTCATCATTGTAAATTAATTTCAATTTCATCTCGTGATTTAGGAACACTATGAACATTATTATGCCGCAAGGGCTAACTTCAACATTTGACATCTTCAGTTTGCGTATGAACCATTCAGCCCATTTCACAAAGCAAATCTTGCGAAACAGGGTTCATTATTGTTACCTAACGTTTCCCTCTAACCTCCATATGGTATTAATTAAGCCGAAGTTAGATTAGACCCAGTTCTAGTTTAGCTCGCGTCGTGCTCGGAGACACAACGCGGGATTCTTAAAGAAACAAGGTGCTCGTAGGGATCCGCGCTGTATATCAATTTCCGCGCCTTGACAGACACTCCCGAATTTGCGAATATCTAATTAACGCTTTTTCTTAAAAAATAATCGACTTCCAGCAAAATTAAAAGCTGAGTACTACTCTTATTTGAGAGATTTTGGTTTAAAGGTCACTTCGCTTTTTCAAAACATAATGTTTAGCACTTTATTGCAATAAAATAATCGGCTCGGTTCAGTAAATTGACAAAAGTAGTTACCAGCACTGACTCGACTAAGAATTTCACTAAAGTATACACCGCAATGGCGATAATCAGTGGTATGTACTACTGATGTTAGTTATACTAATTTAACCGGCATGTACAGTAGTCACCCATGATTTAAATATTTTCTTCTATTTCACGAACAATTTCCTCCATTAATTTTACAGAAACGGTAAGTTCTTTCAACTTTTATGCGAGAAGTGAAATTGAGACTATACAATAAATAAATGGAAAGTAATAGTTGTAAGCGCATGTGCATATGTGCGAGTAGTGAAAAAGCTCTGGCAGTAAAATGATTAGTTTACTTGAAGAAATGAAATATCAAGAAAGAAAACGTACAGGTTACAAGAATGTCAGTGACATTAATAACTGAACAGGTCAGTTGAAGTTACTAGCCCTCCCTGTCGACTGTATATTATTTTACCATTGTCCTTTCTGTAACTACTTGAATAATTCAATTTACCGTATTATACTGAACACTGCAACTGAACATCAATTACAATTTTGAGTTATTTTTGTAAATCTATAATCAATGGCTTAGATACAAAAAAGCCCACATTTTACACTAGGTTGGTTGGGGAACCGGAAAAATTCTTTATACTAACAGAAAAAGTGAATTTATTTATTCGTTTATCTCCCGTGCACAATCACCGGGCTCGATTTACAAGTGAAATTTTATAGCTGAGAATGCGAGCGATTCTGAAGTTTCCGCTCTGGAAACTCCATTCCAGCGTCACCACGCAATTTCCATTGACCGTTGGCTTAACTCTCTGTAAAACCGAGCCAGATGTCGCTGGATACGTTGACCGAATACAAAAACCGACGTGACTTCGGATACAGTTATCGCGGTCTTAACACGCGCCTCTCGCATTGATCGCGACAGAAATACGAAGTTAACATTGCCGAGGGAGCCGCGTTACATCGATCACACGTGACATCGTTTCACTGACACGGTTTTCGCCAACGGAGGGTTGTTCGCGAAAATTGCGACAGAGGGGTCTTCGCAAAAGAATCGGAGAATGTTTTCGAGAAGATTAAAAGGAAATTTCTTGGATAACCGACGAGAAAACGACGATACAAAATGTGTGGTTGCATTTCCGCTGCCTTGTTGTATTTGCCGCGTCCTTCGGGCGAAGCGAGGCTGTGCTTAACGGCGCGGTATGATCCTCGACTTTAGAAGTTTGGAGAGGAAAACTTGGCAATTTCGAAAGTTCGATATTGGGATCGAAGGGAACTTTTAAAATTAAAGCAATTTCACACCGCCGAGAGAGGCTTAAAGAAGGGCTTTTGAAATGTACCAATGCCGAACTTTTCATGGCCTTAGGCTCGTCAGAAAAGCCGCAAGTAATTGGATGAGATTTGAGAAAAGCAAATACTGCTTTGTAAAAACAAATTATTCAATTCAATATTATCAAAATGTTTCTTAAGAATTTATATCAAATCTGAACTCTCTATTCTCTTAGACCATAAACGGAGATATGAAAAATTGTGTACTTTAATAAGTACCAATAATTAGAAAAATTTTGTGGAGGCTTTACTCAAACAAAATGAAATCGACAAAGTGAATCGACACATTTAATTAAGTTCCCTTTAAAACAAAAGGAAACTGAATATCGAAATAAATTTATATATAAATTAGCTGTTATATGTGAGAAATTCAATCAGTATAACTTTAATTAAAAGTGTTCCCTTTGTTTATGAACTTGCTGAGTTAATATGGATACTGTGTTGCTTCTCTGATTTGCATTGGCAATTCGTCGCTCGTTTGTTTCAATATGAAAACACCATGTTATAACTTTGCGTTTCACTTTCTTTGCATAACACAGAGAAAGCCTTTTATAGTGACATGTTAAAAGTAATATTTGTATTTTAATTTTATTTTCCCAGTAGAAACTCCATAATATATTATTATTTGCGGAAAACGCAATTAAAGCATGTATTTGTTATTATAGTGAAGTTTATCAAGTTTTTTTTTATAACATTGTCCTCGAATATTTAAATGCGTGTCAGAAAATTTCATCCTATCACAAAAAATCGTGTTAGAAACTAATTGGCTTTGTCGTTAATACCAAAAAGTGCATTATTAATATTTGTAGAATTTTCTCTAACAAATATGTGGCAATAAGAGAGGTAGACTGCGACATATTGTACACGAATATTTAGATATGATTGTTTGTGTTAAATAACAACATTTTTAAATCACGTACATTTTCAAAAATGTACAATATTTAGTTGAAGTACTAAACATTAAACATAGAATGTAAATTAGATTTTAATGTAACAGTCTAAACCAGTGGCAAAATTGTCTATGCGCATTTTAGTCAGTTATGTGAAGCAGTAAATTTTAACGTATGATAGAGGATGGGTGAACAACCAAATGATTATTACATTAATCGGTTACATCGGTAAGTAGAAAAATGTTGCAAAGCGAGGAACGGCGTGTTTTCTTGACCAAATACTAATTTAAAGTACATGAGAATATATTGGCGCTATACAGCTTGATCAGTGAAATGCTCTTTTGAAAATCACCAACATCTCGGTGTTCGTTCAACCTTATACGCAAAAACATGAATAGCAGACATTTCCTCGGGGTGTGAAGGCAGCTGAGCGTGAAGCTGATCTCTTCACCTCATCTGAGTTTGTGATCAAAAAACATGCGAGTGTGTTATCTTCACAACCCAATAACCCTTTAAGGCTTATGGATGATCGTTTCACTTTCTTAGATATTTATTTGCAACTTTATTTTGAACTTAAATAAATATCGGTATTTCACTGCCCTATTTGGAATTTCAATTTTTGTCCAGTACATATATACACATGAACACATGTGGTATGCACGAACATTTTTAGTATCCTTAGAATGTTTACTTTCTTATTATCAGAAAAAATCCACTTTCAGTTGGTCGTAACAAATTCTGTAACAATTCACCGAAGAAATAAATAATTATCCATTGTCCTTAAATAATAATCCATCTTTTTTTAACTCCCTCGAATAACTGGTTCTCTTAAGGATTAATTGGTGTAAAAGTGACAGACTGCTTAGCAGAGCTTAAAATATATCTCTGCATTATGAAGTGCAGAAGCGTGCTACAAATTATCTTCACATAAGACGATGATCACCCTCTGCCGTGGAAGTTGGTTTGGTCCAAATACGATCATACTCAAAGCATACGACAGTTTCCAACAGATTCCAACAGTTTTCCCTTGTTCTTTCCTCATTCTTTTGTTATTGGGTATAAATACACTAAAAAGTAAAGGAGTCTTTTCTTCTTCCTTTCTCTTCTTGTCCATATATTGCCTTTCATCAGTCGCTCGCCTCTTTGGTGCAAAAATAAAACCAACAGGTAAGCAGCTCTTATGGACAAATGCAAAAAGTTGCAGATGTTACAGCTTTCTTGAAAACCTGCGTTTTGCTACAACACTGATTCCTTCCTCCATGTTCGAATATCTCCAAAGGTGACTGAATCGAGTGACAAATCCTTAGCAGCAATTGTGCAATTATTTCTTACTTCTCAATCTAAAAATGCTAAATTAATAATATTATTCCATTAATTTATCAGATCAACAGACATGCAACGATGGTACTTATGAAACTTCTTCGCACTGCTGCAATTTTGATTAATCTTGTTTCCATATCCTGAATTCCAAGCTTAAGCGTCTGCAGGTTTATTTTTTTCTCTCGGCAGCGAACATATACTCGACAATGATGATGAATGATTCTCCTAATCATCTTGATCCACTTATGCCCATAGATGAGAGGATGCACTGAAGCAAACACAGGCTTTAAGACGTCCTTCATACACCGCTTGGTGTTTCTAATGAGTGGTTAGGGTTACTTAGTTGCTAGTTAGTCACACACACACACACACACACAATGTCACAAGTTTACTGTAGTCACTGGTTAGTTTTCCCTGCTAGTCATCGGTTAAACATAATTAATTCGCGTGTGGAGGCTAAACTAGTTGAAGTAACAACAAAAGTTGCACTAAAAAAGGATTAATTATACATAACGCTGTAACAATAAATGCGACTAGGATACACACACATATACAATTTTAGCAATATTTCACAAGAATTCAGATTCAGTATGAGTTTCTATTGCAAGGATGAAAATTCCATTTTTAAAAAATCACAATGCGATCTGATTTCTAAATGTGACTAAAAAATATGATGTTAGTTTTTCCTTTTCTCGTTTCTTAATGTTAAAAATACGTATTTTGGTGAAGATTTAAAAATGTAAAGTAGGAAAAAAAAGATGCATAAAGAGTAAGTAGGGATGGATTAATGCGTTTTTTCACGCGCTCTAATTATTCGAAAACGATGTGAATACTTTCTGAACCGACTTTCCGAACCAACCAAATTTTTATAAGTATAATATCTTATTGTATATTACTCACTACATCATGTTGTATATTATTATATCAAGATCTCGATTAAGGTACATTGTATCGATTGTACGAAGCAAAAAACCATTAACGGTCCTTTCAATGTCACGCGGAGGTCGACTAACAATCACAAAACGTATTTTCTCAGAGATTATACATCTCTGTGTTGAGTGGTGCGTTAGATATCTCGCGGATGGCATAAGCGCCCTTCGATTGTTTCACGAGCGAACGAGTGATCGGTGGTGCGAAGGTCAAAGTGCAATGCTTACTCGTTTGCGTCAAAGCGTGTCATGCTACCCCAACCGCGTACAGGACCGGCGAGAGCGGCGAGCCGCGATTCCTTCAGCATGTATGCCGAGCAGTGCCAGCTGTGCCGCCAGAACGTGCTCCCACTCACCCTCGTTCTGTTTCTCATGCTCCTCACTGCACTCTTCTCGCTCATTTCACTTCGATTCCGTTGCCCGACTAACACGCTTAATCCCTCCCGGGGTTGCTTTCGTTTCTCCACGCTTTCGTTGCGGCCCTGCGGCATCCCGGCAAAATCGGCATTGTCACGCGAGGCGAAACGGAGTATGCGAAATCAAGCGGATTGAATTTGACGGCATTGCTCGGTGGATTCGTTTCTCGCGCGCCGTGATTGGCGAACTGTCGTTTTACCCGACTCGGCGGTTATTTGGCGAGGCCCACGAAACAAAAGCGGAAGCGACCTTCGAAGGTCATAGCGACATTGGCGAGGGACGAATGCTTTTCCGTCGATTTTCGACCGGTCACACCGGAAAAAAGGATACAAGCTACGTCGGATAAACAATGCGCGGGGCGAGATGCGCGCAGGAAGGAACGCGAACGACCGAGCGATGCTGACGGCGCGAAGGCGCGAGGGTGACTGCGCGCACGTCCCGGCTGATCGCAGCGCCGCGCATGTCTCCTGTCGCGACGCGTTTGCCGCGTTGGTTAACCTGGCTCGCGGAACCCGCTGCTTTTGGAAAGATCGGGGGCACCTGCTTGCAAACGCGACTGGGCGATAACGTTTTACAATCCTGATTTTACTGGACGATTTTGATCAGAGAATGCGTTAAATATATAAACATATAAAACAGAAATACTTTCCGTGTGTCGATTTTATTCGAATAATTAAGACTCACATTTCCTTTGCATTATTTCACTTATTTTCAATTTTCCACCTTTTTCACATTTATCAAATTACTTGTTCTTCGTCACTCGTTCCATTTTATGATTATTTGTAACATTCTCCGTAAAAAGTTTATTTTACTTCACACTTTGGTCTCGTCATTTGACGACAAAGTTGTCTGCTCGAGTGGAACAGCCTGGTTGCGACTTTAAGACGGTCTATGTAATCTATGTACGTTCCGAAGCAGCCCGTGAGAATCTCATATGTTCCGGATTCTCTGGCACCGCGCGATGCAACGCAAAAATTGATTTTCTTTAGTTAGTAACTGGAATAAGTACGTAACAAAGTATTCACACGTGCGTTTCACAAAAGGATTATGAAACCTGGCGAATTTCATTCGCGGAGGAATAATTAATCAAAATATATAATTTCATTTTTTAATTCAATTTACAATTCTCTAACTGTAAAATTGTAAAATTATTATTCAACATTTGAAATAAAATAAATATCCGTATTTTTAATCTGAAACATCCGTTGGAAATTGCAGCAACAACATTTCTCAAGGAAATTAATACTTTCCCAAGAAATGTATTAGGAACGACGAAAAACGTCATCTTTTTTATCGGTAGCTGTGCTTCGTGATTTTTTTGGACAGTCTAATCGCGCCTGTGTGCATAGCGGCGCTTAATTATTAACCGTGCAAAATCGCTGGGTTTCATTGGAATTTAGCTTTTTACTCCGACCGTTTTTACCAAGGTAATTTTCGTCAGCAACACACGCCGTTCGCATACCATGCCTTTATACTCGCACCCTCCGGTGCACCGACGATTCTCTTCCTTCTGTCTGTTCTTGCCTAACGTGTTCGACAGTTGATTCGAATTCCCATTGTGCCCGGCTGTATGCAAAGCTGCTGCAAACCCTGTTGAAGAATCTGTTCAATACTGTTTCGCAGCAATTTCGGAAATTACAATGTCAGTCTGCACAATTGCAACGTTTCAATGCACTTCTAAGCAATGATCACAAATGTCTTCAAACGTACTTCAAATTTGTACAACACTTACTATTATATATCATTATTTACATACTGATTAGATTATTGCCAGTAAACATGCAATTTTTTAATTAAACTTACGCACCGCATTTAATTATTGTTAATAAATTTGAATACTATTTAAAACAATATTATTTATTACAGTATATACTACATCGACAACAGGTTACCATATTTAATTATATTTTAATTGATTGCATTAATTGTAGTGACATCAAACCGATTATGATGTAGAATTAATGACATAAAAATAATCATGTTTATTCAATTGTCGGTACAGTTACATATGCCTTAATGTACAAAAGATTGTTAATAAGCTAAATAAATTATTTGTTTTTGCTTATTGGCAACGTTCACTTTAGTAGAAGAATAAACGTTGTACAATTTCTTATCAACGACTATAAATGTCTGTACTCCTTTAATGAGTGACCGCGATGATGTCCCCGGTAAAAAAAATGTTGAGGAGAACTCCGGGTAGCATTTAAATTATAATTAACTCATTTTCATTCAGAGCTCTTTGCACTACTCTGTTGGCACAAGAGTACTTGCAAACATGGCGATGTAATGTTTGACGTCGGTAATTTACCAAGAACTGCGCGTCGGAATGCAGGATATCGTTTATTTATAATTTATAATTAATTGATTAAGAAAAAAGTGTAGAGTGTGGCATGAAATTGGGGGGGTGATAAGATAATTGAAAATGAACTTGTCTGTGTTAAGGTGATGTTGAGATTCGGTTATTTCTTATTGTAATAAATTTGACTCTACAGCTCATTTAATGAAAAGGCGAGTAAAAACTTAATAATTAAATCATATCTGAATTTTAATGAGTCTATGCTCCGTATTTTTTTTTTAGTTAGTAAGCGTAACCGAGGTCACTTATGGGCTCCCGTTTCTACCGTTTTAAGCTGACCTCGACAGAGGTCGTTAGGTAACACCTACTATCAGTTAATGTCAATAAAATGCATCACTACTGATAAAGTTAAAATAAGGTATACAATATGAAAATGGAAATACGAATTAAAGAAATTTGTAATGGAAAGATGACAATTTTTTAAATGTATGTTTACAGGACATAAATGTTTATCAGACATGTTATGCATCATTGGAAATCGCCGATGTGAGTAGTAAAGAAGGGCTAATTGCTGCTGACAAATTATCACCATCCGTGTCGCTAACTTTTTAAAATTTGCTAAAATCTTGGTTGCATTCGCGTTGGTAAATCAAGAGCCAGATTGTGAAACAAGCCGTAGCGTTACATATCTTTCTCGCAAGCGGTCTTAATTGTGCAGTGCCGACTGTAAGAACATTTCTAAGTAGTGATGAATATTCGCAAAAGAGTATATTTGCTT
>JABFPT010001757.1:12067-22554 GCA_022817245.1 Nixonia krombeini
AATTTTGTTTAGTAAAAAATGTATACTCGCTACTGAAGTATGATAATAAAAAATGCACAATTTTTTTCAGGTGGTTCTTTAACTTCATGTCAGTACTCTTCATTTCAAGCCAATGTAATTTCGACCGGAAACGGATAAATGTCAGATTTCCGGTTGCGGAATTTCGAGGACTCGGCTGTGGATCGGGTTTGATTGAGTTGAACGCACGCTATGATTTGCGTTATGAAGTCGAGAAAAATGTCAGACAAAGGTTGAAATCCCAGCGGGACGAAGGATGAACATTCGAAGCGGGAACTTCTTAAATGTCAGCGTCTGATTGTTATGCCGTGGCAGGGGTGTTTACGGTAAGGGGCGTTTTCGAGACCAACACGCCTCTTTATAGTTCTTCCCCTGTAATTAAATTCTTTCCTCACACGGAATATACCGAAATAGAAAACGCATCGATAAGCGGCATTAAAGAACTCCGGGCAAGGTGCACTGCGAATAAAACGTCTATGGAAAAGAACGAGGTTATTTGCAAATTAAATGCGACACATTTTCTCTGTGGGATAAAATGGGGAAAAAAGTTGAACTGCTCGGTGTCAAGTTGTGAAAGTGTCTGTAAGACGGGAATAAAATTTTCTATTATCACTGAAGCACTGATATGTTAATTGCACCGACAAGTACACTACTTAACAGTTAAGCATAATTTTTGAAAGCGTAACTGCATTTAATCACAAATAATTATAAGTCGAGTAAATAATTTTACTTATTCATGCAGGATATAAACTAATTATGTTCGTCATTTCGTTACTATAAAAAACGAGAGAATATTTTACTTCCGTTGAAAAGTTGTCGAAAAAGTTGAAGAAGGTACTTAAGAGGATATGAAACTTTTAATTTTGTATGTTACGTCGCTGTTTGGTTTGTTATATACTAATCTTTTACCGGACGGATTTAGTCGAACGTCTTGACATTTAAGCTTTTTCGCTCGAATATTTTTTTAACGGTATTACGCAAACGTTATCTTGCAAAGTACACATATTATCCACTTTTTCATGGATGCAATTTATGCACTGCCACGCTACGAAGAAAATAGTCAAAATAATATTCTGTCGCTACATATGCAAATTTTGCGCAGCGATGCAGGGCAATGTCTTAAAGGAATTACAGATTTATGCATGAAAAAAATAGCTTTTGGTTCAGTCAAAATAAAATCAACAGCACGGAATATATACCGAACTGTACCGTATTGAAAAAAAAAATTACTACATTTACAAAAAAGTAGTTAATATAATCTTTCTTTTCTTCGTAAATTAAAAAAAAAAAGAAAAAACTGAGAGTAAAGTGTCGAGTGCCAGGATATTAATAATCGGCCGAATGTTCGAGTGGATGTAAAGGCTTATAAATGCGCCGAAGTGACAAGTTTAATTAGGAAAAATGTATCGCACGAACCGTGGTGTCATAATTACGTCGTAAATATTTTTTATTTGTCGTTCTCGCGCCAGTCGAAAACGCTTCTTACGCCGCCTCGTCCCCGACGAATCGCTATTCCCTTATCGCGTAACATTTCACAGGATGACATTAAAATTTATCATATCTCATCCCGCGAACAAACGCTCTCCGATATTTACGGTATTGCCTCAGGTTCGCTGAAAATTACTGCCTCCTGAGAAGCAAGTTAACTTTAACTTCTCGTAAATACGTATTTTGATTGCTCCACGCGCTACTTGTATTCATTTTGATACACTTTTCATCATTTCACGATCCTGATAAACGAGATTTTAAATTTTATGCAATCCATTTTGGACATACAGGTTTTACGTTGTTTATCGGCGCAACGATATTTGTCGTCGACTTCGACATATTTTTAATCAATAATTATTATTTATTATGTCACATATAACATAATGTTTATGGAATCATAATTGTGGTGAAATAGTTTTTTGTTATCGGTTCAGTAGGTGATTAATATTTTTCAAGATACTGTTGTTCAGTGTGGTTGACCATTGAAAAAGGAGTGTTAGAGAAAAGTAAATGTTTACTGGATATTTTGTTCTTCTGGAATGTGGATTATTTTGAGAAAGAGCGTGATTTTAATCCCAGTATGGTTTTTACGTGAAATTACGTTTCACGTGAATCACAACAAGGTTTTCTATCTAAAACATAGAAGTAATTGTGAAGCAATGGTCTTTAGAGGGCTTTCAAGTTATTACAATGTAAGTAGTAGAACGTTTACACTACTCTTCTCAATTGCATGTAAATCACACCTTTAATGAGATTTCGCCGGATAGCCACTTTCGACTAGTTCATTCCTAATATTTGATTTTCTCCAGAAAGTAAAGTATTTTTCAGTCTGGATATTTCACTTTTGATAAAATAATTGAACTTTAAGATTGTGTATAAATATCTGATTACAAAGAAGATAATTAACAAAAAATGAAAAGATAAAAACCATGAAAATGAAGCAAATGAATAATGTATAAAAATGGCAAATTTAAAAATTATGGTACGTTATCGAGAGTAAAAATGAATATTTAAATACTGCTAGATATTGCTTTTGTATTGTTTTCAAATTACAATTAAATCCATAACAGAATTGGAGCACTATTCAAGCTGTGCAACTAACAATCATAAATTACATTTACTTTGCTTAAACTGAGTTTGATTGTTGCAAACATTGTGAACAAAAGTTTTCAGTGGAACAATTAACTTAACAAATATTATTTACACAAAGTGTATTTTAATAGAATAATGTTATGTCTGTTTGAATAAACTAAAATGTACTTCCTCTAAAAAGAAATTTAACACAATTTCATTTAGAAATTTGTTTATACCCTGTTTAAAAAAAAATAAACCTTGCATTTAAATAAACAAGAAATTGTTATTACCAGAGTCATATATTTCTATTAAAAAAATATTAAAAGTTCTGAATACAGCAAAGTTAATCCTAAATACATTGAAGATCATAATATTTTTGTAAAAGTGGTGCTATGATTACAATAGTTATTTCCTTACTTAAAATTGCAACCAAACTCACAAGGTGTAAAATGAAGAAGCAAGAAATGTAAAATAGCAGGCGGTAGAAAATCATAAAAGATAGTAGCACCGCGTTCAAGGTTGGTCAGGTGGAGAAAGTGTAACTGGCGTTATAAAACGGAGCAGTAATTTTTGAGCCACACAGGTTGATCTTGAACCATCTTTGACGAGAAAATGATACACGAGAGTGCACATTACTCTGAATACCGACAAAGCAGCAACGCAACAACGTCAAAATACAACAACAAATTCATGTAACAACGAAACCAAACCGTACGTTAATTCCTCATTAAACAGGCACTGTCCTAAATTTGTAACTAATAAAAGGAGCTAATGAGGCAACGTAATTTCCTTCATCACGTTAATTAATTACCGTTTCATAGCAATTTCCCCGCATTTAATTAACTTTTGTAAACAATCTACGCTGTGGCAATTTTGTTTCATCATAATGATTTGAGTTAGGTTCACTTACGCAGACACGATTCGCGTGGGCAAGACGAGGTCGGCCTTATATGGTTCGCCAGTTCGACAATCGCCTGATTACGTTGGAGTCCTTTTTTTCTCTCGTTGCAGCGGCGGTGCTCAAACGACGTATAAAATAGCCCGCGTATATCTTTCGACAGCCATTAATTTCGGTTACAGCTTTATATCGCGATTATCGGTATGCGAAACGCGTACGTGACATCCTAAAATGGAGATAATTTTCGCGGACTCGCATTGTTGCTGAAATTCTTCTGCAACCTCTCTACAAAGTCACTTACGGTTTCTCGCCGTCTCGACGGTGCTTCGCGCATTTTTCTGCATTTAACGCCAATCACGCTCTCCTCCGGTTAGGTTAGGTTAGGACTGTACCGTTTAATGAATTTACGTACGCCACTCAATTTCTCACGTGCGAACGGTCTGTGAGTAAAACGTAAAAGAATGCGCTGATTCAGCAATTAAACGTAAGAATATCGCGTGCTGCGAAATCCATATGTTTTGCTGAAAGGTCAGGTGCTCGAAACAAGGACAAATTTTTCTTAGATGATAATCTATTAATTAATCCTTCATTTAACAATCAGTGCTAAAGTCTCCACTTCGGACTAACCTTACAGAGTATTCAACTAATTGATTAATCTTTTAAGGTTGACTGAAACAGTTGCCGAGCTGATACGTTGCGTAAGAAATTTATGGAAAGTTTATTGAGAAAAAATGTTGTACGCAAGTGAACGTTACTTGAGCGTAAACAAAGAGTCATGATGAAGTTTTATTGCAGAGTGGAAATTTTCCTCTTTGTAACAAATTTGTAATAAAGTGGCAATATATAGACTATATATAATATATAGACAATATATAATATGGACAGTAATTAACTAGCAATTACGAAATATGAACAAATTGTTCTGTTCTTTTTTTTTTAATTAATACTTTTTCATATGGGTTCTTTATACTTGTTTTTGCACAATGTGGGAGAATTTATTGAAATTGCGAATGAGCCCATGCTAAGCCCTTCACAGTGTCAATATAGGAGGGTGCACGGTTGCGGAGAAATTATATACGCTCCTATCGAAATCACTCTTTGACGCAGCAAAAAAGTTTAAATCACGTGATCCCCCGGCAATAGATTTTGTATTCAGCGCGAGCACTCAGAGGGAGCCAATACTAAACTTCAAACTTACTTTTCCATATCCATGTGAGAGTAAGTTCCTCACAAGACTCGTTTTTAAACACTCTGTGGAGCCATGAAAGCCGAATTTATAATATAGGCTTTATTCAGAAATTATCCGCCATTGAAAAGGAACGCGATTAAAAGCAACTGTTATGTGCAAAATGTAAGAAGTTGAACTTTCGATCATTTTATAATTGAACTGTGCAAGAAAATGTTAAAATTAGTTTGACCTGAATAAGAATAAATATGCCTAATTTTTTAAATCAAAACAGACATGCCTATATTTGATAATATTTTATCTGATTAAAAAGTAACTGTTTTTTTGCATTTTATTATGTTTGGAATATAAGGTAAGTAAATGGATATATATGTAAAGTGTACATTTATAAATATTTACTTGTTTTTATATGAATATAATAATTTTACTACGTCGACTTATTAGGAATTTTTGGAATGCAATGTAATTTTCAAACTAATGAGATCTTCAATTAAGGTGAATTGAATGAAAATAAAATAATTTGCATATTTCTGATCTACACCAAGTATGAAGTTAATAAAAGTTGAGAATTGAAGTTTCTTGCGGAATACGGAATTTGATAAAGAAATGAATCTTCTTTTCTAAACTTTGTTTTTTTCTTAAATTGACCCGGAAATGAGAATTATATTAAAAAGACAGAATTACATTTTTATGAACTGAGAAGTTTTTCTTTCATAATTGTTTATGGAAATAGTTTTACTTTCATGGTAATAAACAATGCAAGTTTTCATTTCGTCTCAATTGACCTAACTGAACATCTTCTTTTTCTATAAAAATTAATCAATTTTTGAGTTTTTATATTTTCGTTTCTTGGTTTAATTACAACTTCCGGTGAAAGTGAAAAATGGTTTATGGAAAATGACACATCAAATACGTCCTTGTATGTATGTACATTTTACGGTTTCCATCGTGATTTCATGAAAATACATTTCAAATCCTCAGTGAAAAGTCAACGTTGCAGCAGTATCTAGAGGGAACGACATTCTCGTAAATTACACATGATTGATTCAAGCATTTCCAGAATCATCTTTGTGACATTTGAAATCATAAATTCTTTCGCTTTTTATTCAACGACATGCGTATACGATAGCAATTTATAGTTGGGGTAATTCGAATGCATTTTGCCTTTAACAATTTCCCCAACTTATCTCAAAAAGATTCATCCGCGAATAATAAAAAACTCAATAGTTTTAATTACAACATAATGTGGAGAGTTTTAACAAAAAATAAACCAAAATTCTCTTCCTTTCTTTGTTGCAAAATGTTGATCATCAAATGTGATCATGTCACAGATAATGACAATTGTTTTCTATGAGAATTTTGGATATGCAATAATGCCTATGCCATCAAGTTTGAAATGCTTTCAAATTTATCTGTATTTAATGTATCGCAATTATGCATTCCATCAGATACTTGGCATATTTCGCCCCAAAACAAACATGTATTTGCAATATGATTATCATTCCGTGTGCGACACATGTAATCAACACTTTGACCTGTCGAATCAAATGCCATGCGACTGTTCCACTCGAATAATTTTGCTGTTCAATTCTCCAAAGTCTGCTCCTTTACATACAAATATCACATGATATTCTTGAGGTCATACAAACAGCATGCGAGAGTGTAATTCATGCTTCAGCAAATAATACAATAAATATTTTGCGTCTGACTCTGGCTTTGGTATACTCAATTCAGACGGCATCAATGTCGAAACTACAGTCACGCAGAATCCACGTTTATAATAATCGGGCGGACTCACCTTTCTGCAGTTTCGTGCGCAAGGAAGGATTTGGGCAAAGATAGCGATCGTTGGTGCGGATCTAGAGAAACGTCTACTGGTGCTGGTTCTTCTCTTTTAGCAGGAGCGCTTCCTGGTCTTGACAATATCCCGTCTTTCGGTGGTTCCACCAATGTCTTCAAAGATCCAGCCACAGCGTCTTCCATTGGTGTCGAGGCGCCGGAACTCTTCATATTACGTGGACTCTTTGTCACGGTTCTGTCAGAAGTGGTTACCCAAATGTCGCTACTCGAGGATGATGGCGAGGTTGATTCCGAAATAACGCCGCCGCTGGACGACCTGCTGATCGCGTTCTTGTTTTGGTTCGGTGACACTTTGCGGTCCGATTTGGAACAATTATCAAACCCAGTGTAGTCCGATTTAAGGTAACTACCGTTCGTCGTTGGCGACCAACGGGATTGCTTCAGCGCACTTTTTGGAACGCGGTCCTGATATTTGCCACTATTCTTAATCTCCCGATGCCGAATTTTCTTTGGCAGTTCACGGCTCTCCAACCGATCGTCCATTCTCTCCAAAGATACCGGTGATGAACAAGCGCTTCCGCAACTCATCCGTGACGATCCTGTGTCGGTTGTCATTCTCTGATGAGCTGGGTAGCTTTGGGACACTTTCATAAAAACAGGCCCTTGGTTGGGGGAGTAGAGACTATCTCTTTGGGAACAATGGGGCCAAAAATCGCAAGTGTTGCTATTGCAACGAAATTTCGTTTCCGGACTAACACTGAAATCACTGGAATTCTGAGTAGTGTTGGGTGTTGTTACTCCGCGCTGCAAAGTTCTGGGTCTGCGGCTCTGTTGTTGTTGCTGCTGAGCAACCGACGGCACACCAGATGCTTTTGAGGATTGAGTTTGTTGCTTGGAGGAAATAAAGTAAACGTCTGGCGCGACTCTACGAGAATTTACATTCTCCTCTCGACGGTCATATCGGTTGCTTAAGAGATTTCTGGCAGCTGTCCGACTCCTGGATCCATACAGAAATTCTGTGACGACCTCGGCTTCACGTAGTATATTTTCATTCAGTGCTTCGTCAGTGGACTGTGCTTTTCCTGAAGAAGATGAAGACTTAACCATAAACATTTTCGTTTGCATGCGTATAGTCTTAATAAAATAAACTTTAAGTCGAAGGTTAGAAACATATAATAAATCAGTGTTTACAGCAAAACTACGGCTAGTGGAGCATGCTTATTAAATATAAGGGTTGGCAAGTTAACGAAAAGTCTACTTTTTGTATTAGCAAATATGGGCGTGAAGTACACATACTGTTAAACAGAGCATATCGCTTGTTCCTATCTCCTGATCTGTCATTGACGACTTTAACGACAACCCGGTGAGGATCATTTGTCTCCCTTGAGATTTGTTGAGGTCCAGAAGTGTTTGGGGACTTTTTTTCAGGTAACTGGAGACTTCTCGAACGCCTTACTCTGGACTGAAGAGTATCGGGCGAAGCTGTAATGTTTCTAGAATTCTGGTGCTGCCTTGAAGCGTTATTCCGTCTTAGCAGATTTGGGGTAGGCGAACGACCCTGTCTGTCCGTACTGCTGGAGGAAGACGACGATGTGGATGACGAAAAAATTTGCTTTCCAGATTCGGATCCTGGTGATTTTCTTAATGAAGTCTGGCTTCGATGATGGCGATTTTGTCTTCCAACTGGTGAGATCCGCTCGCCATTAGCTCTGACAGACTCCGGAGAGGAGCTCAAGGCCATCGCCATAGAGGTTGATCCCATGTTCAAAGAACTGAGATTATCGTCTTCGTCGCCATCATCGTAACCCTCGACCGACGAGTCCGTATTCTCCGTGAGTCGTGGCATTGTAGTTCTATTCATGCAACTATCCAGACTTCGGAAGCCCATTGACGAGGAAGACGAGGATGAAGATTCGATGTAACGCTGAGCGAACTGATTCCTTCGCGAGGAAGACTGATCCTCCAAGGATTTGGCTTGGGCCATACGGTACTGTTGCTGTTGCTGTTGCTGCTGGGGTGTGCTGGCAGATGTAGACGGCGCTGTTACAGATTTTCTGGGTCTTGCTGATGAGGAATTGGCTGACTTTCTCGATGAAGACAGAGGTAAGGAGCTCCACTTCACCTGCGATGGTGGAGACGGCGGAGGACTGATGATATCGCTATCGACGATCGCATTCGAACGAGGCAAGAATGGAGCCTTTATATAATTATCTTTACGAGAATGTCTGATAGATGATTTTTTGCCAACGTCCTGGAACGCTGGTGGAGGAGAAATGATCGGCGTTAGGGAAGGTGGCGAGAATGATTCCGGAATACTGTGCGGCGAATTACACGTACTGGGTGGATCATAATCCTGACCATGTAGAGCCAAATAATCAGGTCTTTGGTTATCCAAGTGGGAGAAGTTCGGACACTTTCCAGGCTCGCTGTTACTGCAGTGATAGTCAGCCATTTTTACATTGACTCTTCGTGGTAGTGGCAATGTTCCAGCAGATACGGTCACCCGATTCGCTTCATAGCTGGCTCTTCTATTCTCATCTAGCGATCTTTGTTGCACTTGGACCCAACCCGATCTGCCCAAATATACGCCGTCGACTTCGCGATCGCACCATCGCACTGGTGATAACTCCCTACTGCAATTTCCGCTAACGAAAAGTTCGCCGGACGTGCCACCGCTTCCAGATAGAAAAGAATTTGCTGCGTCCCGACGTCGGCCCTTGCCGTGACTGTCCTGGCGATGGTACTTTGCATTTCCTGTCGATGAAGATGTGGACGTTGATGTATCATGTCTTTTCAATGATGGGATCGAAGATCCACGTGTATATGAAGAAGATCGCGTGTTCGCGTTAGGCTTTCCTCGATTCCCTGTTAGGCTCTTTGTGCTGCTTATGCTATACGTGGATCCCTGAGAACCCACCTCCCACGGATCAGAAGTGCTGCGGAGGTGTATCATAGAAGCGTTGGAACTCCTAGAAAATAAAGGACCGGTTTCGTCCTTCAGATGAAATGCTGATATATATGGGGAAACGTTCTCTCGTGTGAATGTCATTTAGAGTCATTTGCATAGGTTATACAAATAGACATAACAACAGTTATTGTGTTCCCTTTTATTACGAAGTTTTTGTTGTTATCAGAGTGACAATTTAGGAACGGCAACTGTTATTTTTCTTAAGAACAATTCACAAAGGATTGCGAACACGTGAAGAATGTCTTGATTAAAATTTTTAATATGGAAAATATGACATATTGTTGAAGATTCAGAAGTAGTTATAAAAGATATTTTTCATCAATTTACATTAATTTAAGACAATTGATACAATGTTCACATTTCTTTCATTTAACAATGTAATAAAAATAACATGAAGAAACTTTATAACTCTTAAAACAAAACTTCAAACTCTGCGTACTTGAGTCACCCTAACTAATAATGTAACGTGTTCTGAGAGTAGTTCTCACGTAAAGAGATGATAAAGAAGCAATCCCCTCAAGATTACGAAATTCTTTTATTGTTGCTTTACGGTGCTTTAACAGATATTATTGTTATCGAATACGTAACAAGGAAAGTTTCGTTCACCAAACTTAGTTGAAATAAATACTATTTTTTGACATCCGTACAAATTTGACTGAATTATTTTTTAAATAAATAATGTGTATACAATATGAAAAATGTTTATTATATTATAAAATTTAAACAAATCTTAATCTATCCAAATGTCAGTGAAAGTCAATGTTATTCAAAAGAATGCGGCAAATGTTTATTTAAAAATGATATTAATTTGCCTGTGTTCATAGAACAATGCATAATAAATTAAGTCAGATCAGTTGCTTTTACTAGATAAACATTTGAATCAAAACAAACAGGAAGTAAAATACTCGTACTTTCTTACATGTTTACTAACATATAACTTTGTTGTATTGTTGGACCTCTATAAATCTCTACGTTTTATACTTCTGCCATAAAAGTAACAATCATTTTTATTATTCACGAGAAATACTATATTTTAGTCAAATGAGCAAATTTTA
>JABFPT010001758.1:0-14431 GCA_022817245.1 Nixonia krombeini
GCCTTCTTTGCCATACCCCCCCCTGTGTCCCCGTCGGCCGATATTAAAGCGTTCGATGGCCTCAGTCTGTATGGGTCGGTGAAATTGTGGTCCGTCTCCCCCATCCCTGGGGAGCCCCCATGGTTTACCACCAACTTCTTCAGCGCGATTTATGCCATTCTTTACTGCGATTCCCTTGCCGGGGGTTTCCCCCCCCCCCCCCCATGTGAGGGTGACCCTGGGCAATTTGGTCACTACAGAGGCATACGAGGACAGCCCAGTAGGCACTTCAGGGCAATTGGCCCCTCTACACTTCTTGGTGTCCCTCCTCATCTCCTGGGAGTCCGGGGTCCGCTGTGTCACCGTCTTTTTCATACCGGCCTCTGGCGCAAGCCCCCCCCCCCCAGGGGGATGTTGTACGGGGAGTCGAGCTGATGCTCTCCACAGCATCAGCTTTCTCCTTTGCTAAACGCCTTTGCGCTGCACTCTTCCGTAGTGGAGCCTTAGGAGGTGACAGCTTGTTTGTGGCTTCCGCCTCCCTCACTTGCTCCTCTCTTTTGAGCTTCGCGGCTTTGCGACGCTGTGCTCCGCTAAGTTTGGGTTTCTCAGCAGGTACCGGTTCCTTAGCGGCCCCCGAACTGAACTCTCCTCCTTGATGCTTATCGATTTCTCGGAGTCATCCTTACAGAGTGAAATGCGAGAAACGATGGCCTCAGGGTGCTCGGCATCATTGCCCTGCTCCTCCGTTATCTTTAATTTTTCTAACGATGGTTTCGTTTTGGTCCCACGAACAGCTCGGGAAACCAAGATCCTCCCACGCAGAGCGCCGCGTGCGTGGGTAAGGCTAAGTACACTGAAAAGACGCTAGGTATCCCAAGGCTTCGTTAGAGACAGTATTTCCTGCTGCCACTCAACCCTCAGCATGGAAGCTGACACCTTGTCTTAGGTTGGCTTACAGGTAAAAAACTGGAGTGGGTATGGGATAATGTTTATACCGGAAAGGTAGGGAAGGTGAAAGGACGATCGCGAATCCGCTACTCACCCGCGGTCGGGCTGCTCCTTATTCGGTCGCGGATTCCTGACCTACGCCCTTCCCAGGAAATCTCTAATGAGTCTCCGAGATCATACTGCCACCTCCACTGGCCCCGGCCACGAAGCCCGGTCTTAATCCCCCCAACTCGTCAAGGTCTCACAGCCCTTAGAGAGGGAATAGCTTTACTTGGTAATATCTTATATTTTATGGAAAATATTATTTTATGTAAGAGTATCCGAATTCTATAAATGTGTAGATAATTTCAAGAACTAACGATGTTGAGAACAAGGTAAAAATACGAATAATTCGTCTACGATAGGCTGTAAATACAACTGAAAAACGGACTCACAAATAGATTTTGAAACTGTCTGCATAACCCACTCTCCACAAATCTCTTAGGTTACAACGTCTGGAGAAATAAAGCTACGTTATATATTATGAAATACATGCACCTTCAAACGTAATACACCATTCAATAAGTCTTTGGTCTTTTTTGTCTTGATTTCTAAACTCAGTTCATCCAATAATGCCATATAGTATTTGCTATTGCTAGTTTTACAATTCTCAAGATAGTCGATGACCAAAATATCATGTGCGTTCTAAAATACGGATGACAATCTTGCCAGCTGACTTGAATTTTTTGGTTGCTGTGAACGACTTTCACTGGCTACTGTCCACTCAGCTAACGATTTTTTTGATTCACGTGTGTAGTATTGGATCCATGATTCGAAGATTGTCACATATCGACAAAAGAAATCTTTTTTATCTCACTTCAGTAGCTCCAACAGAGCAAACGTGGCACCCACTTCGAAGGCAACTTACGCATGCTAAATTTGTGTGTAAAATTATTTGAGTCAAAATTGAAAATTTGACACGAATCGTTTGAAGGATGGTACTATGCAGAAATCATATGAGCCTATCAACAGTGTTGCCATATATGTGTCAGACGGAGACTTACTGAGTTATGTGTTATTGGTATTTCGGTGAGTACATATGCATGTAAATACTTTGGCAGAATTGTACAATTTCACTACTTTCCATGAATAAAGAATTACGGAATAGTAGCATACAAGATATGAATATAAGCATATTATTGATATAAGCATAGAGTAGAAGAAGCATATTCCTTGGCTTTGTTTTGCATATGAATGTCGGTTTCAGATAAAAATATAGGGACATTTAAGAGTAAATTTTACTTTTCTCATCAATAAAAATTTTTTTTTGTCAAAAACACCGTATCAATTTCTTGTGTGATCTAATTCAAATTAAATTAGTGGGCCAATCGCGATAGCATATAAAGGGATGCCTCTAGTGTAAAGCACACTAATACAATTGTACTACAAGGAAATATCGAGCATGTACGTGGATAGTTCTTTCCTAATCAAATTTCTTCGAGGTGATAATCGAGAGAAGCAAGGCCGCAGGTATTTATACGACTCAATAATTTGTAATAATTCCTCGCGCAATCGTAGGTCAGTAAGTAAATAATTTTTTCACAGAAGTGGTTTTTTGTTCGTTTTTTTTGCATTTCACTTTTAATGTGATCAACACTATAATTTTGCATTGGCAAGAAAATCCATCATTCTCATGATTCATTCTACCGTTGTCCCGATAAATTCATAATTTATTAATAAAGACCACGCTTCGATTTTCTTACACCTTTGGATAGTAATTAGACAGTTCGATGAATCAGACCATAATGACTAATAATTTTTTGTAATATTGATTATTCGAAGATCATCATTCTTTAAAAGTGAAACAGTATTCAATTCGGGGAACGACAAAAATTCCACGGATTTGTATGTTAATTAATTCGTTTTTCGGTCACTGTTGTAAGTGCATTAATTTAATTTGTTCAATCACTCTCCGAAGCAGATATCAATATGAATAGCAGATATGAGTAGCAGATTATCAATATAAGTACGCATATGTATAACCAAATGTAAGCTGACAAAACAATATACATACAAGTAAATGTAAATACAGATAGATATAGTACTAGAATACAGACGGCAACGACTTAGATTAAATATATAAACACATACATTGTCACACTACCCGTACGTCGCCGCAATCACGATCTCACTTTTCAAAACATTATGAAGCTACTATGGCACTCATTACCACGGACCCACACAGTAATGGTGGAACATTGCTTTTCGCGGGGAGTGACAGATGTTACGAGCCGCCGATCCTCATATATTTTCTTCAATACCTAAAATTATCGCCAACGCCCAAACCATAGAATCAAAGACAACATATCAGCACATTCCAAACGCCGTGCCGACTTTCTTCCGCTTCCCGCACCCCCCCAACTTCCTCACAGCTCCACAATACCCTCGGTAGCAATCAAGTACTACAGACCAATAGAACCAAAGTCCAAGGCCAACCTACCTTCCTAAAAACGTAGCTCTCGCGCCCGGCAATGAGACCACGCCCACGAGCTCAGCATTTTCCGAACGTAATAAAACGGACACCCACGATCGAACCGGCGTTCGTCAAAGACAAATTTCAGAGCTATCCACGCCGTCACTCTGCCCGTCGATATACCGACCAACCACCATACAATCATTAAACTCACATGTTCCCACTTTTATCCACACATACATACTCGACTACTGTAAAGTCGTACAGCTACTCCATTAATAAACCATTACGTTCCTTTGGAACTACAGCAGTTATTATTTAAACAACCTGCCATTCCAGAAGCGCACGTAGCACATGCTACTAAAGAGGTAAAAACCCATTTAGGTCACATCCGAAGCACAGGGCCGTGACATATGTACAAACAGTTTTGCAGTAACATTTCAAAACCAGTTATTTTAAAAAATAATAATCTTATATATAATACAGGTTTGTCTGTAGCTAATATGTATTATTATCTTTACAATTAATTTACAAAAGATTTTTAGGTTTCTTACTTAAATCATAATTTCAATTACAGGCACTGTTACCAGCCGCCGATAGACATACATTTTCCAACGCCTAAAATCGCGACTAACGGGCGAACGGTAGAACGAAATCCCATAAAAAACCTTTGCAAGTAAAAAAGGATGCGCCAAGATATATGCTGTATTAGCATCTTGTGCACTAATGTATGTAATAAAACATGTACTTTTATTTCTCAAGTCATTGTCACTTAACAGTTTTATGACACACGGATTATGTAGACAGTTTCAAAATCAACTTGGTGGTCCGTTTTTTGTAACAAATACAATTAGAAGATACAATTAAAAAGTTGAAAGTGTATATCTTGGAATAGAATTTTTTTTATTAGTATTAGTCGGAAATATTGTATGTTTTGTGGACGATACCATTGACTGTATGTGAGGACATATGAGTTCTATAACATGTAGATAACAATTTCAAGGAGTCATGATGTTAAGAAAGACAGAACAAATATGTAAGAATTTTTGTATTTTTTAGATATTGTTTTCTTGTTCTTTGGACTACCAACTTTAATTGGTAAATAAATGTTAAAGTGTGTTTCACTCAAAAATGCTCAACGATTTGGTCACTGAGGTGGAGTTGATGAGAGACATATCCAGGCCGCTGTCGATTAAGATTGTCATAGCACAACATGTGAGATTGCAGAGAAGCTAAATGCATGATTTCCTCTCGCGAGTGTTTCCACGCCGTGGATGTGAACGGAAAATGATGAAATAAATTTCAACAATTTGATTTAATTAACCCATTTGCATCATGGCTCTACTTAATATGTCCTATTCAAACATCAGCGACGTTCAATTGACGACTGGTCCGTATCACCGCGCACGGACGATCGTGTATACGGTACACAGATTATTTCGAGCTTGGTGATAGGAGACAGTTGCGCATCGCAGATTATTCCGCGCATGCTGATAGCAGACAGTCGCGAATCGCGGATTATTCCACGTTTGGATGTAAATAGGTTAAGACGTTGAAGTTTTATTTGTTCTGGTTGACAAGTTGCGTGTCGAATTTTTCTCAGTTCTAATTTTAAAGAAATTATGTGACGTGAAGACGTTGTCGATATGAAGATTTGGAAATTAAGTGATAGCGCGCTCTCAAATCCGAGGGTTTTTATGCTCTCGTTTCAGAGGGTGGGAGTCGGGAAATGTCATTAGGACGTATAGTTTTAACTGCGTTTGTAAGATTGGTACAATAAACTCCTTCTGCCGACAATTCGGGGAAATTACGTGCATATGTTTTTTCCAGTACCAGGCACCGGGGCCGTTGCGACTTAGTTTATATTATTGGCGTACGTTTGGTGCGGCGCGCCCGGCGACAAGAAATTCGTTTTGTCGTTTGATGACATTTATTGGTCTCTCATAATTGGGTGACCAAGATATTTTTAGGAGAGACAGTTTTCACATGTCTTGATTTGTTGACCAAACATAGAATTTAATGCAAAATTACGCACGTAATAATATTCGGTCTACCGGAAAGTTCTACCCGTTCGTGACGATGAAGAAAATAAAAAATTTTCATACGTCTAATAATGTTTATTGTGTAATATAATTTCCGTTTTCACTCATGACCTCTTCTCAATGCGATAATAATTTGTGAATACCATTTTTGAAAAATGCCTTGACTTTAACACTTTCTTCAACTTCACGTATGGACAGAACTTTCCGGTAGACCTAATATGTTAAAATTTATGATTTATGGGTCCGATTTATGGGCCTTTCATCAGCTTAATAAAATTTATAATATATTGGTCGCAACGCATTAGCATCTTCGCTTCGATTCTAAAACGCAACGAAAATAATCCATTTTTGATACAACTGATTATTGGCCAGAAAAAGTACATAGTTCATAACAACATTAATCGAAAAAATCGTGGGTGAAGCAGGATTAATAAACTAAAATAACATAAAAAACTGACATTCACCAAAAAAAGATTATCTTGTCAGGTTGGTGAGATAATAAAGGAATTATGCACTTTGATCTTTTAAAAAGCAAACAAATGGTTAATTCAAATGTCTACGTTCAACAACTCACCAAACTGAGCGCTGCAGTTCAAGAAAAGCGAACAGGATTATCAAAATGTAAGTTTACTGTTTTTCAACACGATAATGCAAAGCCCCATATGTATGTGGTCGCTCGACAAAAACTATTGGAGTTAGTTTTTTGTTGATAAAAATTAGAGGTTTTATGAACATGGAATTATGATGCTGTCGGAAAGATGGCAAAACGTCATCAACAAAAATGGTAAGTATCTAATTTAATACAGTTATATTTTGAAGTAAAAATTTTGAATTTTCCTTCTTTTTTAAAATATGCAGTAACGTTGTTGCCAATCCAACAGGTAGCAAGTATTAAAAAATTAAGTGGTAATTTTTATAAACAAAATTTTATTTCTGTGTAAAGAAAAATATTGTAAAAATAAAAATTTTTAGAAGTTATAATTGGGAATCTTTAAAAACCCGAAAAGGAACAAATAGAGTTTACTTCTATCTATCTATCTGTCTGTCTGTCTATCTATTTATCTGTTTATATTGTAAATGTGGCTTTTGGTGTAGTATTTCGATAAGATCCCATTAATGCATTTAAAACTTTCACTACTCACTGAATGGATTACCTTTACTACTTAAATAACGTACTGCAATAACTTAATAAAATCATATATTGCTACTACTGTCAGATCGATCGATAGTTACAAATCAATATCAGAATAATAACGCAAATTTATGCGAATCGCCTAACATTTTAGATATGGTGGGAAAAGGGCGGTGATAATTGGGTCGTGAGGACATGAAGATATTCTCTGGAAATAACACTGTTAAGTGACAATGACTTGAGAAATAAAAGTACATGTTTTATATTATGAAATATATTGAGTTTCGAAAGTTTTTTATTTTTCCAGTTACTGATACATATAAATACTTTGAAAGAATTATATGATTTTATTACTTTCAATGAATATAGAATTTCGCAGTATTAGTATACAAGATGCTACTGCAGCATATACCTTGGCGCATCCTTTTTTTACTTACAAAGGTTTTTTGCGGGATTAATGTTAATTTAGTGATATCTGTTACAACTATTAGTGTGTATGTATGCGTGGCTTGATAACATGACAATGTTGACGAAAACCCATTAAGATCGAAAGTTTCGAGCAAATAATATTTGGTTGAATCATTGCGAAATAATACTTTTTTAATACAATTTCTTATATGATTGTATTGCTGTTTCATGTGCCGCAATTGTTAATTTGATCCAAACACTTTCAAAATCTACTTGGTGGTCCGTTTTTTGACAATTTACGTTTAAACAATTAACGTTAAAAAATACAGTTAAAAGGTGAAAAATACATATCATGGAAACGAATATGTTTCGTAATGGTGTTAGTGTGAAGTAGTCTCTATGTTGTGGACGATACCATTGAAGTTTAGTGTCATCATTTAAATTTAATGTCATTAAATACACAATTGACATGTCATGTATGGGGTATAGAGAAGAGAAGATTGGGAAGGATTGGAAAAGGAGAATCAAAATATTTGATAATTTGGAGGGCAGTGTTGTATGGTACAGATAAAAATAATTGGGAATGAAGTAGACAATGCAGATAGAAAGTTCACAAGAAAGATATATTAGATAGACCGTGGGATTGGAGCACTGTACGCCGGGGTATATATGTTTAGAGAAGAAGTAATAAGGGAGTTACTGAGGCTAAAAGTAGGGGAGAGGACACTTGAAGGGACGTTAAGAGAGGGGAAAGCAAGTGAAATGCCTAGGTTATGTTATGGAAAAGTAAGAGACAGAAAGAACGAAGAAAAATCAGTATGGTAGAGGAGAACAGGGAAGTATTATAAAGACAGATGCTTAGCAGGGATGGACATAGGAAGATTAAGAAATATGGGAAGAAATATGATGGAGGCAGTAATTAGGACAGATATGTATATCGAAAGGTAGGAAAGATGGGAAAGAATAGTCAAAGTGTAATTCATATACATTCATATACAAATCGTGAGAGAGACACCTTAACAATATTTGATGGAGAACTGAAGAGAAGCAAGTACTCGTAGAATGGTAAGGTTTAGGTTAGATATGAGATGGTAGATAAACGAGATGGGGAAATATTGGGTGATATAAAAAGTCTCCGCCGTTTTTTGTGGCAAATCTAGTGGCAAAAACGGCGGAGACTTTTTATATCACCCAATAACTGGGAACAGGAGGAAGAAAGAGAATAAAGCATATGGGGCAGAGTTAGGGAGCCGTTGGCACATGCAGTACAAGTATACCATGACAGGGAAGGGAAGAATAAAGAGAGGAAAATAAGGGAAATATGAACCCTTTGCAGTACGATATAATTCGAAATAATTCAAGCCAAAACGATGCGCTAGAGTGGCCGACAAAAGAGACGAAGCGTCGGAGAGATACTGACTGAATTTGAAAAATAATATTTTTTGCAACTGCTTGTGAAGTAGCCGTGCGCTTATTTACGTTACATGATGGTGCTTATGTGGAATTTAAACAAATTTGAAGCAAAAAAAATTTTAATGAAATTACGACAATGAGCATGAATAATGATACTTCAGTTTCAGGTGAAATTAGGACCATGAGTCTTACTCGTTATATTCATATTTGGCCAGAAATTTTCATGATGAATCAAACTTTTCAAAATAATGCAAAGGGAGAAAGGGAAAGGGGAAACAGAGGTGAGAAGAATTGAAAAAGTAAGGAGTTAAATTTGGGACAGGTGGAAAGGAGTATACAGAGAGGAAGAAGGAGGTATTGAGATAAAATGAAAACTTGAGGGAAAAAAGTTGAAGGAGTGGAGCGGGTAAAGAGGTGAGTGGGAATAAACGGGAAAGTAAGGGCATTGGGAGTATGAAAGAGAGGGAGTGGAGAGTATGTGAAGAGTGGTAAGGTATGGTTGTAAGAATTTGTGATTTTAGATTGTTAAAAAAATGTAAATAGAAAGAATAAGTGGAGAAAGGGATAGTTGAGGTGGTCGAGGCACAGCTGTGTAGAGAGAGAGAAAGAAAATAGATATAAGGTAGAAATAAGTTATTAAAAGAAAAGGAGAAGCAAACAGACATGGCGAATGACGGAATATAAAATGAATATATTGGATTGGCAAGTAAGTAATAGCGACTTTTTTCATTACACGATTTTTAGCACATTTGGTTATTTTGTCAGGTTGTTTAAAACACCTAACCGATATTGTTTTTTTCTCCGCTGGATTTCCACCTTTAATTACTACAAAAATCTATATCGATCAGTTATTTAGTTCCGTTTTCATCTCAATTAAAAAATGGAAGAATAAAACGCGTATTTTATATATATTTTATTGTACTATTTCCTAACCGGCAGGATCGCATCACAAGCATAAAAGAAGTTGTGTACCGTATATGGGGATGAAGATTTGAGAAAAAGGCAGTGTCAAAAATAGTTTGTCAAGTTTTTTCCTGATCTGGCTTGAATGATCTGGCCGTTCAGTTGGAGTTGATGAGAAAGAGTCACGCTTTCATATCAAGGTCATTATTTATTAAGATATTCATAGCAGAATATGTGAGCTAACAGGGAAACTCAATGTATCGCATACATGCATTGAAAAAAATTGAAACATCTTGAGTATTCTCAACTAGCCCAAACAACGTCAAACCAGGACCAAACCAGCCCAAACAAAACATCAAAAGCTGAGATTCGCCAAAAAGATTATGCTGCCGATTTGTAGGGATTATAAGGGAATTCTGCACTTTGAACTTTTACGAAGAAATCAAATGGTTCATTGAAACGTGTACGTTCATTAACCTCACCAAACTGAGTGATGCTGTTCAAGAAATGCGAACAGAATTGGAAAGTCGTAAGAATGTTGTTTTTTATCATGATAATGCAAGGCCACTAATTTGTCAATGTCAGCAACGCAGATGTCAATTTTACTACGTTTTACTACGCCACCTTCCCATCCACGCCCTCTCGCAAAAGTTATATTTTCAAGCAAAAATTTAGAATTTTATTCTTACTTAAAATCAGCAATTACTTAATTGTCAACCCAATAGGTAGCGGATAGTAAAGAAATGATGCGAAATATTTGTAAAAGCGATATTTTGTTTTTGTACAAAACGAAATATCGTAGAAATGAAAAGTCTGAGAAGTTGCAATTGCGAACATTTAATATCCCCAGAGGGAACAAGTAAATTTTACTTCTATCCATCTATCTATCTATTTATTAAGTCTTTTGACGTTGAAGAAAGTAATACATTTTTCATAAATTTAATAATATTTTTTGTACAATATAATTTCCGTTGTTAAACATGACCTTTTACATAATTATTAAAACGGGTAGAACTTTTCTGTAGACCTAATATTTGTATATTGTAAATTGTACTTTGGTTTTATTATTTTGTTAACATCCCATTAAAGCGTCTTCTTACAAAATCAGCATTATCATTTCATGGAAAATCAGAGCGTCATAACAACGATTATGGTCACTGTAGATTTGGATTATTAATTTTTATCAGTATTAGTTTTTATGAATTTTTTACGTGCGTAACTTTTCTATTTATTATACATATGGTCAACAGCCAAAAAAACCATTGTACTTTAAAAATATCTGAACCGCCCTAACATGTGGAATAGCAATAAACGTTAACAAGCTCTTGTCGCTGGCATAACTGCAATAACTGCATAACGATTGCATAACTGCAATCTTTAGTGATTTTTGCCAAATCTCGAAGTGCTAAAGAATGATATTCATTAATATCCCTATTCGTTTGACAGTTGGAAATATGTTTTGTTTTGTAAAGCAGGTACCGTTTTTACCGGACGCTCCAGTCGCCGTTATTATTGGCATCATAGGCCTTTTTTATTTTCTTGTTTATTTTCTTAGGTCGTTTTTATCTTCTTGGCCCAGTAGACCGTTTTTTTTCCTTATTTAGTTGGCGCCGTAGGACCTTTTTCTTTTTTATAAAGCGTTCTTTTTATTGTTACATTTTATTTTGTATCTTTGTAGCCGTTTTTATTTCTAACCGTACTGCGACATATTTTTAACGTGGGAATAAAATATTATATTATTAAAATATTTTATAACGCGAATATTACAGTCCGGAGTAGACTACACGAAAAATAAACATTGATTTGTCAATCTGGGAACGATGAACTCCCGAGTCAAAATCAGCTGAGGGTCCCCACCTAACCGAACGTCTAATCAAAAAGGTGGGGAGCCCGTATCAGTTCTAATCATCGTTACCGATTCTAGTTAGTCGAGCGATGCGCATTGCCTATAAAAGGCTCGTTCATGCCGCTCGACATCAGAACTGTCCCGTCGTCGAAAGGTATATCTCAACGACGAATAAACCTGCCTGTCGATCTGTCCTGACACTCCAGGCACCAAAAACGAAGAGTTGATTCGGAATTCATTGCGAACGACGGAGCTGACGTCGTTCGATCCTAGCCCAAGAGCTGATTCGGCGCGTGGAAACAAGCGAGTTGATCTCGCCACGCTCCTTTCTATCGTGGGCAAAGCGTTGATTTGCCCGTGATTCCTGCCCCAAAATCCTTCCAGCCGATGTGTTGAATCGGCGCGTGGAAACGAGAGGGATGACCTCGCCACGCTCCTTTCTGTCGGGGCAAAGGGTTGATTTGCCCACGACTCCTACTGAACCTCGTTCCACCAAACTCGTGTATAAGGTCGGAGAATTGGTCCGGCTCGCGACGCGGAGCAGATAGGGGTTTTTGACCCAGCCTCATGAAATCGCGAACAAAGGGGGCTCGTACTTCTTCCTTCGCGATCAGCGACCGCGATACGTGTATCCACAAGATTTTGTAAACGTACTGTTCTGCGACCGCACATTTAATTATAACCGCCGCTGAGATCGATACCGAGATTAGGGGCATAACACAAACACCGTGTAGAATCGATACCGCGATCCGACACAATTTGGCATAAGAGTGCGACAAGTGAGAGTGAGAGAGAATGAGAAAGACTAACGCGCAAGTACGTTAGAGCGAGAGAGAGATAAGACTACATTATACTAGGGACGAACTGTAAAACTCAGGGAGATAGTGAATAAGAACGCATACATTTCAGTATTCAAATAATCGGTGTGCTGATTCACTCTCCCAGCTTCCCCCTCCCGAATCCTGGCTATTGAAGCGTCCGGCACGGGAAGCGTACCCCGTTATAATTTTTTTACAGCCTATTTTTTGGCAAAAATTTTATGAAATTTATTGGTATTAATATTATGAATTCGTAGATCAAGTCTGAAGATTTTACGTAACCTATTATATTCAGTAATTGCTGCTTCACTTGCTTGTACTGAACAGGGATCAAAATTGATGAGATGTAAATCTTCCAGTGAAGTTACTCTGGAAAGTGCGACATAAATTTGATCCACAGCAAAGATATTGTGCCCAGCTTCTATAATAGCATTACGTAAACTTAAACCTTGACTTTTGTGAATAGTTATACCATAGCTGAGACATATTGGAAATTGCTTTCTAATGGCAGCAATGTTATCCATTACTTCAAACTTTATAGGTGTACGTTCAATAGTATATTTTTGTCCTGTCGACAGAACAACAGTAATCGCTACAACAACATATGGATTATCAATAGAACGAGAAACACTTGTAATTGTACTAACAGTTCTACTGACCAATTTCAACGTAACATCAACATTTCGTCTTATAATATTACATCCAATTTTAACAGTAATTAACTTACTGCCTGAAATACCATCTGTTATGGAACTGTCTTTGTGATTTTGTTTAATATTTGGTTAACTTTTCTCCTTATATATGGTGCGCAGTCAATAGAATCATAGGCATGCAGTTTGATTTCTTTGCACGGAATCATTTCAAGCATGATTGCATTAAGCACGTTACACATATCTCGAGTTGGCAGTAAGCAGGGTGTATCTGGAGGCAAATCAGTAATATACTTACACAATTCTTGTAGTCGACTGTACAATGTTGTCGAATGAAATTCAATAAGTCTTGACTGTAACAATTCTATATCACAATTTAGCAGGAACCCGAAACGAATTCTAGATAATATTTCACGATAATATTCATCGTTCTTTTGACGTATACTAATTGTAAGCTCGTCATATGAAAACAAATTCCACAAATGTGCACTTACAAATGACCCAATGAACTTTTGTGCTTGATTAGTGGATATTTGCATAAAGCATTGCATTGACTCTCACGAACTGGAAGTAGCTGTAACAAATCTCCGAAAAAAATAATGTGTTTCTTACCGAACTATCCATCATCGCAGTCCGATGTATTAAATATTTTGGGAAGTCGAAAATGTATGTACATTAAAGTCACATTAGAAATCATTGATACCTCGTCAATAATAATAAGTGCCACATTCTTCAGTTGATCACGCAATATTTTAAGAACGTTATCAGATAATTATTTATACTTCGGAGTGTTACTATGTTCAACTAGCAGCTGAAATAGTCTGTGCACAGTTAAACCGTCAATATTAAATGCTACGATATCTGTAGGTGCTGCAACAGCAGTATTCTTGGCTAATTCCTTTTTCAAAACGCATCTTATCGTTTGAGTCAAATGACTCTTACCAGTCCCTTCGTTGCTGACGTATGATCTTAAAATGTCTTTTTCTGAATTTAGAACTGAACCCACAGTATCAAATATTTTCCGTTGGTCGGAATTTAACTGTTGCATCATATGTGTTAAGTTTGTCTGTTTTAATTGTACAGCTACTTCTTCAAAATCTTTCATTGCGTCATCCACTTCTAATGGAGTGCAGCCCAAAACATCTTCATCATATTTATTTTGCGAAATGTTATTATTATTTTTATCAATAAGTTGTTGTATTACAGCTTTAGAATGTTCAATAGCACTTTGAATATCGGCAATTTTATTATGATACTTCATCGCGTTCTGCAAAGCACATTGAACCTTCGCAAAAGATTCTGTATACGTGTCGCATTCATTTTTTAATTCATCACTATCTCTCCACGGTTGAAATAGAATAAGAAGAGAATAGTAATATTTCTCAGGTTGTATTCTATCATACTTGTAATGACTAATAAGGTATGGTCTGAATCGTTTCTTAATGAAAAAGTTATTTCTGAATTTACATCCTTCAGTATTTCCAATACAATGTCATACCATCTAGCAAAGTCATACAAATTCAGGCACTCCATTTGTTTAGGTCTATTTGGATAATGATCTTCAATTAGCGAAGGACAAAAATTGTCTGTAGAGTCCGGATGTAAAACTTCAATTTCACTCCGATTTTTCACCTTTCGACTTCGAAACATATTCACGTCTAACCATTTAATGGTCGTTGAAGGGTCGGTGCCGTATAATGATATACCTAACGAAGTATCCGCTGCTTCCATAGCTCCGCATTCTCTGTGACTTAAAGAACGGAAAGCTATTTCCACAAACGACTAGACAAACTTTTCGTTTTATTAATGTAATGAACTGTTTTAGTAGCAAAACTTTTTT